>JACEVL010000581.1:423350-557850 GCA_020284085.1 Aporrectodea caliginosa
TATTGATTTTAATTGACTTAACTTAGATGAATTTGTCTGTATTGCTATTTTAGTTACGATTGTACATTCTTTTGTGATTTGATGGACTCGTCTTATGTTTTTTTTTGTTTGATTGTGTGCTCAATGCTTATTCCTATCTGAATATCGATTGGTTGTCTTTCTTTTTCTATCTGTAATTTTTTTACATCTATAGGCCTAGTTGTCCCTATTTAGCGGGATCCATGATCCCTTCTGGGCCCCCGTGTAGCCGGTAGGCCTACATGTCAAATCATTGACTTATTGTTTCATTTTTGTTGTTATCTTCTGATGGTTACAGAAATAATATGATTGAATGAAAAAATTATATCCATATGTGTGTTTCTTTGTCTATGGCGCTCTATTTATGGTCTTGTCCACTCTTTTGTGTATCATTGTGACTCGTACCAACACCGTTCGTCTAACAGGGTGAGCGCTCACACCAATCGGCTATCGTGTGACATGTGAAGATTGAGTAAGCGCATCCCAGAAGCGTCCCGAACCACTGAAACTACCGTCAAGAGCTTTAACTCATGTACAGGTCATGGCAACATGGGCGTATTTAGGGGTGGTTTTACCGGTTCAAACCCCTAAATAAGTTTCGGAAATTTTTTATATGCATTTATATGCGAAATACCAAAAAACTTTCATTTTTGCGACCATCTCAATGGACGACCCCCCCAAATCTTAGAACCCTCCGAAATTTTTCCTGGGTACGCCCATGCACTGCAGGTCATCATACCCTGTAGCATAAATCGTAAAATGGTGGACCTGATAGGTAGGTAGTTTTCGCGAGAACTGTTTTGGACTACAGTATCTTACGAATAGTTACACTGGATTTAGACTGATATCCCTCTCCACTGAGAACAATTACTGCTGTTGGTTTTGAAATCGATACAGTATCTCCTCTCCATATAAGCCAAGTCGACAAGGCTGTAATTATCCTGTTTTCAGAACAAGAAAAAACAAGGAACGTTGCTCATAATATTATTGTCAACCGCGTGGGATTTGGTCTTCCCACTGCTAGGCATAATTGGGAATTTTTAGACTGATTGCACAGTTTATTAGGCATGAAAGTAAGATAATATCTCCAAGACAGCCTTCAGTGTCTCATCACTTCCCATTGTTAGCCAGTATATAGCTTACGTCTCTGATATTTCGGATTTAAAAACTGTTTTATCGTTTTGTCTACAAGTGCTTTCGACATCACTCAATGTAGGCCTTTGTAATGGTAATTTTAATCAGAAATGTGTATTTCGCTACTTCAGGAAAAACTAATTTATAAGAGGCGCTCGCTTCACAAATCTAACTGATGCGGAAGTTTACCAGCAACAAATAGTTAATCATGGAATAAACAATGCTAAGGTAACTAGAATGTCACTAGCGACACACTCCCACACGTAGAACCCATGAAAATGATTTTCAGGCAGAGTAATAGTCTACAACATTTTCAGAGTTGTAGGACTGAGTGGCATCGAGTCTGAGGAACGACGACGGGAGATGTGATCCGCCGACGAGTGGAAACGGTTGGAAAAAACGTCCGGATATCTCTCTCGAAACAGACGATCTGTCCAAGGCAGGCATTCAGGCTATAATTAGGTATCTAGATGCTACTCGGTCTGCCACTCGAGTAGTATATAATGATGTAAGGGTGACTCTAATAGTCGGGACTTGTTCCAGTTAGACTTTTGGGTTCTCTTTCCCGTTGTTTCCCAACAAGAAAACATGTATATGACTGTACTTATAATGCTTGTAGGCCTATTCTCTGTTTTGCTGGAAAACAACAACAAAATTTGGTCATGGTTATGGTTAGGGGGAAGTGGGGCAAAGGAATACACATTTCGTAGAGTCAAAATTTATATATCTAATCAGTGGAAAACAATTCCGGTCCAAGTACAATTTCATGCTTCTACCATCCATAGACACCTTAGTAAGGAAAAAATTTGAAATTGTACAGATGTTTTTTGGAAATTGTGATTTATTGGAAGCTATGCATGTATCACTTTACCGGTGATTTGGGGCAAAGTGAAACAGGCGTATCTGTTTGCCCCATTCACCGGGGTAAAATGATACGCTATTGTTATTATGTAGACAACAGGTAGGCCTATCAAAACCAAACATACCAATTATACCAAACATATCAATAATCAATTATTGTAATGACATTATTTCTAAATAGAGCTATACAGCGAAGTAAACATAGCAAAGTAGGCCCTAACTGAAAATGAAACTGTTCTTCTATGACAGTCTGCATGTAAAATAAACAACAAAGAGCAAAGTAAACATGGCAAACTAACTGAATCTGAAACTGTTCTCTAGCCAAGAAAACTAACACTCGCCGCAAACAAATTTACCATTGGCGTCATGTTTATCTGTGTCCGCGCAATCTTCATGGCACCAGTTCTTGCAGTG
The DNA here is from genome assembly GCA_020284085.1 of Aporrectodea caliginosa. Classification (NCBI taxonomy): domain Eukaryota; kingdom Metazoa; phylum Annelida; class Clitellata; order Crassiclitellata; family Lumbricidae; genus Aporrectodea; species Aporrectodea caliginosa. Next base: position 425,778 of record JACEVL010000581.1, read on the forward strand.
GTGGCACTGAATCCACTCTTCCACTGGTGGTTCGACGTAAGGTTCGGTACAAAAATGCATTCAATATCAGATGTCTTCTTAGAAGCTGTTTTCAAACAGAACTTGGCAGCATACTTTGAAGCAGACCTGGAAGCTGACTGTGGAGTCGACTTTGAAGCTGACTGTGAAGCAGACTTTGAAGCAGACCTGGAAGCTGACTGTGGAGCCGACTTTGAAGCTGACTGTTTAGCAGACATCGAAGCAGACTTTGAAGAAGATTTTGAGAAAGACTTGGAAGTAGACTTTGATGCACACTTCGAGGTTGACCTTTTTTGCATTGCAGCTTCCTTTTTTGTTTCTTAATGTTATCACTCTGAAATTTGTCAACAAGGATGTTTTTGAAGGGTGAACTTGTTATGATCTCCGATTTCTGTGCTATCCTTTTTCTACCATTACCCTGACCAGAGAATGCTTTAGGCAATGGTGAAATATCAAAAATTGATACTGTTTGAACTGTTTGCAATTGAGATTGTTCAAGTTGAGATTGTTCCTCGACAGGTTCAAGTTGCTGTTCCTCGACAGGTTGATTTGGAATGTTCTGTGCACAGTTCTTTGCGTTTTGTAAATATGCAGGCTTTCGAATTATTACTCGAGTTGCAGATGGAGGCCTTGGTGATCGCAGGATTACGGGATGTTCGCATAGGTCTCTGCACACTCATTGATTGTTCTTTGGTGGCTGCTGAGGTTTCCGCTTGAGAAATTCGATTGCTGGCTTTCCTCTTTCTCGTCGGAATCTCTGCTTGATCACTCGCGGTTGTCGTAGGTTCCAACATACATCAGATTCGGTTTCCAAAACTGATTTTAATAGATTATAAAATTTGCCAACTTGCACCCTATTGAAACCGGTTGCACGTGAGAGAGAAGTCGCCTCGGGTGTTCTTAGTGAGATCGTTTTATGTCTCTGCAAGAATCCACTCATCCAATCTTTTCCTGCTAATTGCGTCACCTTGGAAAATGGGACATCAATGTTGTTTCTTTCTGCAAGCTGGAAGGCTAATTGTCTAACATCTGTCAAACTTAACCCATAGAATCGCTGCTGCATGTCAATTATGTACTGTAACAGTTCGGTTTCATATTCCTCATTCAATGTACATCGAAATCTTCCTAACTTGCCTGGTGTTTTAACTGTTTTCATGAGATGGCGCCGTATTGTGGCGTGTGATATCCCATACGTCTGTTCAGCTTGTCTGAGGCTGATTTGATTTGATCTAATATCTGTTATGGCTGCCTGCATAGTTTCAAGAGTCCACAATGCCATATCAGTTTTGCGTTTGTAATTTCCTACCATTTTCAATCTGAAAGTATAATGTAATATCTGTTTAGAGTTAACATAAATAATATTTTTAGGCAAAATAATAACCAAAGATGATTTCTTTGGTTGAAGTAGCCTAGGATGTCTACAAAGGAAATTAAGAAGGGAAAAGGTCAATGCTACAAATTTTAGGTGCAAATACCTTATATAAATCTCGGGAGCAAACTAATACTACTACATTAGGGCAACAAAACAGCCTGGGGCAAAGTAATACTGTAGCAATAATACTATACTACGGCAAAACAATACGGCATGGGGCAAAGTAATACTATACTGGGGCAAAACGACACAGCTTGGGGCAAAGTAACTCAGTTGCGCATCACTTTGCCCCAAACCATAGGTAGGCTGTTCTCGGTGGGGTGATAATAGAAGCGGTCCGTGCACGCTAGATTACGAAACACTGATTGAAGTGTGATACGTGTCTTACTAATAATTTGTTTACTTACCCGAAATGTATCCAATATGGACGTGATGGTCGATTTGAAAGCAAAAACTATATCAATATTGCAAATGACAAAATATCTATTTTCTTAAAATAAGAAACAAAACATTTTTTGGCCAAGCATATCAATACTATCATCTAAGCCGGAAGTGAGTCTATAAGGTTTATAGATTGACTGGTTACCTGTTTTCTGGTTGTATAAATTTCTATAGCGCTGAGTTTCTTTGCCTCGTTGAATCTCTTTGCCCCACTTCCCCCTACTCTTAATTGACCCAAACTGAAGGAGAACATGTTGTGCGGTTCACGAAAGACATGACTCCATTCACACAATTCCATCACCTAATCCAAGGTAGTATATACACAGACCTTAAGCTCGACGATGTCCGATGCTCTGAACTGTATGAGTTCTTTCTCCCTTTTACAGGTGAACTAGTCCGATGGGCAATCATGCAGACAATAAGAAAATACGAAAATCCTTTGCAAGACGAAAACCATCTCCAAGTTGCAGACTCGATCAAAGTAAAAGAACAAGTACAAGAATAATCGAGACAATTCTGTGCGATATAAACTATTTAGCAAAATGAATACGATTAGACAAATCGAGTGCCATTGTGATCGCGAACATGCAGCCAAAATGGTCGAATAAGAACATTAGTTTTTTATGCGTTATGCAAGCCTGAAAAAGCTGGCAAACGTGGGCGGCATCGCCGCCTTTGATACCACAAGTGGATATCAGAGCCAGTCCTAAGCCTGGAACTCTCTTCAAGGGAGAAGTGCGAAGGTCGAACGGATGGGTGCAGATACTCCGTTCGTAAAGAAAAAATACGAATGAAATCCAATGCAAGCATTGGACTCCAACGGGCCTCGGCCCATGGATACGATGCAAGCGTTGGACACCTACGGGCCTTCGGCCCATGGATCCTGATGATGATGATGATGATGATGATGATGATGATGATGATGATGATGATGATGATGATGATGATGATGATGATGATGATGATGATGATGAAGCCTGAATAATTGCATGGCAGCAATGCAGCATTTACATACTTGTATTTGTGTAGAACTCCGCCTCACACTGTCTAAGGAAGTCTGAGCCTGTCCCAAGCCAGGTTAAAGGAGGAGGGTTCCGCGGTGGGCTTGCAGCCTACCGGGGTTAAAAACCGCTTGCAACAGAAACAATGCAACAAATTCACTCGCCAAATTATAAGTTGAGAGGAGAGGAGAGGAGGAAGCGAAGAGGGTGCATAAACCTATGACGGATCGTGGACCGCCTATATGAAGGGTCTCGATGAAAACCGATCTTCGGGATGTTGAGATTGGGAACTCCAGATTCTCTCAGCAAAGTTTTCACCGGTCTCGGTACATGGAATATGTAAGATCTCTGTATATTACAGTAAGGCTGGCACAGGTGCTGAGAGAATTGAGGACATATCGACTTCAGATTCTTTGGATAGGTGAGATGAGGTGGACAGGAAGTGAGAGTCGAACGGTACAACAGTGCTCTATTCCGCAGAAAAAGAGCATGGAAGAGTTGTGGGGATTCTTCTTAGCATAGAGAACTGACGGAAAACACAGTGAGACAGGTCCTGCCAATTAACAAAGTGACGGTCAGATGACAAAGACTCTTGAAGAACAGACTAGACGCTGGAGAGAGCACTTCGAAACTATTCTGAACTGCCAACAGCCATCTATACAGTTGGAAGTTTCTGACACGGAACATGGGGTAGAGGAGTTGGAAATTGATGTGGAGGCCATAAATGAGGAAGAGATAAGAAAGGCAATCAGAAATCTAAAAAATGGAACGATGGAATAAGAGACGAACTGATCAAATATGGAGGCGAGACGGTGGTAAGATAATTGACAAAATTGTGCAACAACATTATGAACAGCAGGCAGAGTTGCAGAGGGATGGAAAGAAAGGATCATCATCCCAATTCCAACAAAGGGAGAGCTAAGTGACTGCAACAACTGGAGAGCCATTACTCTAGGCCTATTGTTAATTCCGGGTAAAGTCATGGCCACGGTGATGCTGAATCGAATGAGATCTGCTGTAGATGAACGGCTGCGAAAAGAACAGGCGGATATAAACCTGGGAGATCCTGTTGTAAGCAAATTTTGAAACTCAGGCAAATAATAGAAAAGTCTTCATTGTACGAGAAACCTGTACTGATCAACTTTGTCGACTTTAAAAAGACCTTTAATAGCTTGCACAGAGAATCGCTATGGAAGAAAAATTTATGAAGAGTTGTGGAATTCCATCAAAGATAGGCCTAATTGACATCATCCAAAGTTTTTACGATTGCAGTCGATGCGCAGCGAGCTTTGGAGAAGAGGTGGGAGAATGGTTTCGGATTGTGACAGGAGTAGGCCTACGACAGGGATGTATGTTGTCACCAACGATTTTTTCGTCTTGCAATCTTATTTTTTCGGTCGTCCTCAGGCCACATCTGCTGACTTCCCTCACTTTGTCTTCTCGACATCTGTCCGCAATCTAGGGGTTGTTCTTGATCGGGAACTTCTTTTAGGCCGTGCTTGTTTTTTTCGGTTGCGGCAATTGCGGGTCATTTTCCGTTCACTTTCACCTAATGCTGCACTTGCTGTTGTTAACTGATTTGTTTGTAGTAGGATTAACTACTGCAGTTCCATCTATGGTCCCCTTAGGGCGCATTGCTCAGCTTGAGCGAGTGCTTCATGCAGCTTGTTGGTGGTTTCTCTAAATATGACCATGTCTCGCATTATATGCGAGACGTACTCCACTGGCTTCCTCTTTCCCGGCGCATTCAATTTAGGATTTCGGTCTGGGTCTGGCGGTGCCAGTTAGGGAGTGCCCCAGCCTACTTGCGCGAGTGCTGTTGCCCTACCTCAGGTTTGGCTGCCCGCAGAAATCTTCGTTCTGCATCTCGTGGCGAACTTGCTGTTCCCTTTGCGCGCACTTCAAAGATGAAACGTCGTGCTTTCTCGGTGGTTGGGCCGACTACGTGGAATAATCTTCCTTCAGATTTGCGTGTTCTTTTAGCTAGAGACTCTGCATACACCTTTGACAAGAATTTGACAACTGTTCTTTATCGCCGGAGTTTTGCTGGGAGCGTCTCTGAGTAGCTAATCTTGTAGGGGCGCTATGCAACTGTAAGACAGTCCAGTCCTGTGAATGAGAGAAAATTAAGTGAACATGAAAATGCCTGCACTAAATATCTGACTTCAAGCGAACTTTGTGTACGTTAGTCCGAGATAACATGTGTTTTTGATAACATAGGCCTACATGGGGCGACTAGATCGAGTTCTACGCTCGGCTGCTCGTCTCATTGGACGACTACCTATAAGTTCTCTCCTGTCTCTGCATACATACGTGATGTGTTGCACTGGCTGCCTATCTCTCAGCGGATCTCATACCGCACTGCTGTTCTAGTTACTCGCTGCGTTCTTGGCTGTGCTCCATCTTACTTGCGTGATCTTTGCCGCCCAGTGTCCGACGTTGCAGCGCGTCGGGTGCTTCGTTCTACGACGAGGGGTGAGCTCCTAATTCCACGGGCACGCTTGGCTATTAAGCAGCGCCGTGCTTTTTCGGTTGTGGGACCTTCCACCTGGAATGACCTCCCGCTTAAGCTCCGCTCTTTACTTGTGAGCCAACCGGCAGGGTTCTACAAGTCCCTCAAGTCTTTTTTCTTTAGTCGTGGCTGGGCTGGGAGCGCTTCTGAGTAGTTTCTTGAAGAGGCGCTATATAAATGTTCTGAATGAATGAATGAATGAATGAATGAATGAATGATACATGAGTATATATATCGGACATCAACAACCTCCCAGTTTGTGTCTAAAAGCGTTACCCCTCTGTTTCTGGCAAGCGTGGCAGAAAGAAAATATAGACTCCTAGATAAAAACGAATAATTCAATAAAGATATAGGGCCTATTGTTTCATCAAGTGCACTGACTTAGCCTACATATAGTTGATTTTCCCGTCAAATTCAGAGGGGCAAATGCCCCCTCAGCCCCCTGCCCCAAATGACGTCTCTGGTAGAATTAGAAGTTGATGAGCGATGAAACCATGGTAGGCCTAGCCTAGTGATGCTAAATTATTGCAGTAATAATTATTTTCAATAAACGAAATTATATAGCCTAGTAAAACTAGAAGTTGGATGAGCGATAAAAAATATATTATAGCCTAATAGAAGTAGAAGTTGGATGTGCGATGAAAACATGGCTCAAATATGCATAAATTTTAAATTGCATAACATGTAAATGTACAGCGCAGTGCGTTTGTCAGGCGCTTCAATAAAGAAAAGATATTATTATTATTATTATAAAACAATTTACATTCAAAGTAGGCCTAAGAAAATAAGTTATAACGCTAAACCACACGTTTGCCTAAATCATATCAGATTTCGCATTTAAAATGGATCGAAAACTCCAACTAGTCGCCCTCACACAAAACGTCGTCATTACTGTGCTAAATGGCTAATGGCAATCATGTTTTCGACGACTTTCGTGCATTAATTGCGAGTGACAGAAGAGAGCTAATTGTGATTATTTTGTGATCTAGCGCCAGAGTATGGAGTATCCGAGTATTCAACTTCTAGTTGAAGCATTTCTTTTAATTTAACGCCATTTTGTTTTGCTTGACGAGTCACGACAGGAAGAATCGCTTTTGTTAGCCTATTGTTATGCTGATTCAAGTGAGTTATTCTTTTCTGTCATTAATTTACCATTACCTTTTAAGCATATAGCATTCTATTACAAATTTTGTATTTTTTAAATAGTTGCAGGCTTATACTCAGTAGGCCTAATTATAACCATGCACTCCACTATTACTCATACCGTACTGAAGATTTTCGGATTCAGCTTTTCTGAAGTGTACTAGCGTTTTTGCCATGTTTCTCTTCTGGGAGGAGAAGGAGGAGGGGGAGGAGGAAGAAGACGAGGAGGAGGAGGAGGAGAAGGACGAGGAGGAGGAGGAGGAGGAGGACTTAGTTGTGGGAAAGGAGGGCGAAGGCATTGCTTGATGCGCACTGACGGACCGCAATACTGACCAATTTCGGGCGAAAGAAGTCATCCAATTGGCATTGCGGCCTGTGAGTAGGTCTATCGTGGAGGCGGTGGAGTGGTTGAAGAAAAGGTCGTGATGGTAGAGGTAGAGGAGAACAAGTAGTAAAAGTAAAATAGAAAATAATATGAGCATCGTATTGATAACCTTATTTACGTATGTGGAGCCATATCACTGCAATTGACACAATCATAATTTTATGACAAATGACATTATGTAGGCTAACAGTTAACTTCTGACAGAAATTGCTAAGTGCTGAAAATATCACTACAAGTAAGGTGTTGATGTATTGGCTACTTTAATTGTGTAATGTTTAACAATAAGTAGCATAACATTATATAGATTTTACGTGGTTGAGTAGAAATCTTCAGCTAGGTTGGAATTACTATAGCTTTTTATTTGCACAGTGGAACTAGACTGCATCTGTCCATACATGCATAATCTGTGCCTGTGCCGACCTTATAAAAAATCTTCCATTCTATTTGTGCAATTATATAGGATTTAGTTAATCTATTTGTTGACTCTTTCACTTTGGGTACTTAATAGTTTCCTGTGAAGAACTTTAATCCATTCCAGTAAGCTCCATTGCTAATTTGCTTCTAAATTTGTGATTATCATCTGTTTCTTTATGACTGACTCCAGACTGTTGTTTCCTATAGTAGCCATTATGACATACAGTTAAATGAGGTTGATATTAATAAAATCTATGAATTTCTCATCTTTTTATTTCTGTCCATCCAATTAAGCAGTTCAATATGGCAATTGAAGTCAAGAATATTAATTTTCATTTTTAAACCTTTTGAGAAGTTCACAAATCCCATTGTCAATATTCTTATTGGAATATGGTACTCCATAGCCAGGTCCAATCAAATTATATATCTGCCCATTTCAACTCCTAAAAATTACCACAGTAATGTAGATAAGCCAGAAAAGATTGGTTTCATTTTGCATTATACTCTGTTGAAGATGTGGACATGTCAACAAGAACCCATAACGAAGAAAACCAATTCAAATGTGAATTTTGTAACAGAACATTTGCTCAAAGTTATAATCTCAAAATCCACTTAAAAACTCACACTGGAGAAAAACAAGTGCAATTTTTGCAAAGCATTTGAACAAAGAAGCTGGAATTTCCACACTGGAGCAAGTGCAACAAAGCATTTAGAACAAAGAGTCAGCTGGAATGCCACAGAAGATTCCACACTGGAGAAAAACCATACAAGTGCAATTTTTGCTGCAAAGCCTTTAGATTAAAGGGTCTGCTGAAATGCCATGCAAGAACCCATACGGTCCATACCAGAGAAAAGCCCTTTAAGTGCAATTTATGTCACAAAGCATTTGCACAGACAGGTTCTCTGAATTACCATATCAGGACCCACACTGGAGAGAAACCATACATATGCAATTTATGTCACAAAGCATTTTCAAAGGCAGATTCTCTTAAATGCCATATAAAAACTCACACTGGAGAAAAACCATACAAGTGCAGTTTATGTCAAAAAGCATATACACAGACATATTCTCTGACATCCCACATTAAAACCCACACTGGAGAAAAACCATACAAGTGCAATTTATGTAACAAAGCATTTGCACAGACATATACTCTTAATTGCCATATAAAAACCCACACTGGAGAAAAGTCCTACAAGTGCAGTTTATGTCAAAAAGCAGTTGCAAGGAAGAGTCATTTGGATTCCCACATAAGAACCCACACTGGAGAAAAACCATACATGTGCAATTTATGTCAGAAAGTATTTGCACAGACAGGTACTCTAAAATACCACATAAGAACCCACACTGGAGAAAAACCATACATGTGCAATTTATGTCAGAAAGTATTTGCACAGACAGGTACTCTAAAATACCACATAAGGATCCACACTGGAGAGAAGCCATACAAGTGTAATTTATGTCAAAAAACATATGCACGGACAAGTTCTCTGAAATGCCACATAATGACCCACACTGGAGAGAAGCCATACAAGTGTAATTTATGTCAGAAAGCATTTGCAAAGAAGAGTCAACTGGATTCCCACATAAGAACCCACACTGGAGAAAAACCATACACATGCAATTTATGTCACAAAGCAGTTACAAGGAAGAGTCATCTGGATTCTCATATAAGAATCCACACTGGAGAAAAACCATACATATGCAATTTATGTCAGAAAGCCTTTGTGTCGAAGACTCGTCTGAATTACCATGCAAAAACCCACAGTGGAGAAAAGCCATACGACTGCAATTTATGTCACAAAGTATTTACACAAAGGGCTGAAATAAAAATTCATATGAAAACACACATTATGGGAGAGCCATACAAGTGTGTATTATGTGACAAATCTTTCACACATAGGGTTGATCTTGATTATCATCTCAAAACCCACTCTGGAGAAAAATTATGTGAGAGTGAAATATGTCAAAGCATGTCAAGCATGACACAGAGATGGCTTGGAAGTACTTCACATGAGAGATTCAGCATATGTGCAGACAATCACAATGATAGTGATGAGAGAGTCTTACTAACAACAGAAATTATGCTAAATCTTTCATCTAGGCAGAGTATGGAGTCAAGTCAGGATGAAAAGCAACATTATGGAGTTCAATCAACATTTAATGCTGACATAGATTGTTTTGTTACGAGACCCTATGGTTGTGGAATGTGTGATGAGATGTTCGAAATCAAAGAAGAGTTTATGGAACATTGTTATAATCACTACTATGATGATCCACACAAAAATACATTTCTTGAACTGTTTCATCATTTCATTTTGAAACCTTACGGTTGTGGAATGTGTGATGAAATGTTTGAAATTGAAAAAGGGTTTGTACAACATTGTTACAATCACTACTGTGAGGATCCACAGAAAGATACATTTCTTGAACTATTTGAAAAGTGCCTTTTGAGTTCCTCTACTAGAATAGAGAACAAAATTAGTTAAAGTTCCTAGTTTCAGTGTGTTAACTTTACAGCAACTCATGCCATTGAAAATTGCTACATGGTTACTACCACGTGACACGAGTTTCCTGCTCGACAGGGACATCTATGTTGATTTTTGTTGTGCTTTTTCGTTTATCTAAAGTTTTTATTTTATGTACAGTTTTTAGTTTATCTACAGTTTTAAGTTTATCTAAAAAGTTTCGTTTATTTAAAGTTTCTTTTAGGTTTCAGGTTTGTCTTAGAGTCTGCCACAGATTTGACTGAATTTCAATTTGTCCGATTACAGCCACAGATTTGACTGGATATTAATTTGTCCGATTTCTTCGTTCAAAGTGACTTATGATTTAATATTTGACGTTGTTGAATTTCTTTGGCAATGAATATATACACGTTTTAACATAGTGACCATATGGCCTCATGGGAACCCGCACACAGGGGCAAGAGGGGGCACTTGCCCTCCCCTGGAAAATTGATACCTTTTTTTTAGCTACTATTTTTTGTTGTTTAACAAAAGTAGTACGAATTTAAAACAATATCAAAAACAATTTGTAGGATATTGTTATAAATTTTAAAAACCTATGAAAATTACCCATGTTCTTAATTTCCTGTTTTGCATTTTCAAGCTCTTGCCAAAAGATTTGACCATTGTGTTTTGCCTCATCCTGCAAAAATATCTGCGGGCGCCCATGTGACCCTGTTCATATTTCAATAAATTAAACATGGTGAGATCCTTGACCACCGCTGCCCATTGAATGGGCGCCACGTCTTTTAAGGTCCCCGTGTACGGACCCCTGCTAGCCCGAAATTCAAATATGTTAAAATAAGCCAGCAACGGGAGGCGATCCGCTAGCACTACACGCACTCTTGCAGTCTGGCACAGAGATGAATGGAGCGTAGGCTCTAACTAATGTAGCTGACTGGGACAGTGACATTGATTACACCTTTGCCATTTCCTAATAATTTAACTTTACCACTTCCACAATTAGGGCCTACTATAACTCCTACTACTACTAGGCCCTACTGCTACAACCCCACCACTACGACTACTATTAGGCCCTAGCCACCCTACTACTATGCGTACTAGGCCTACCACTACTACTGCAGCTGTTACCCTACTAGACTAGCTATCATTCTTTAAAGTTACACGGCTTAGTAAGGAATTGCCAATTTCACAGGACGCGCTAGGATTCGACTACCCACCTTAGTGCAATTGAGGAGTATGCGTGAGCTACATAATTCGAAGGCCTTGCAAAGCCGCTTGGCCATGCCGGAAACAGGACGACCTGGCTAAACTCGGATAGACGTAGCTTTCGAGAAACCGGTTCTAGAGCGAGTCCAGAAAATTCGATTACCTAAGATTGATGGGACGAAGAACGAAGGGAGGGGAGGACCACCTCATAATTTGAAGGATTTAATATTAATTTATCGAACAATGGCCTTCAAGTTCCAAACAAGAATGTCAATCCGATGAACCATTATGACCGCCACTGCATATCAAAATATTGACCATAGGCTATACATACATAAAGACAGACAGACAGACAGACAGACAGAGAGTGAAGAGGGACAGACAGACAGACAGACAGACAGACAGACAGACAGACAGAGATAGATAGATAGATAGATAGATAGATAGATAGATAGATAGATAGATAGATTGATAGATTGATAGATAGATAGATAGATAGATAGATAGATAGATAGATAGATAGATAGATAGATAGAAGATGATTGATTGATTGATTGATTGATTGATTGATTGATTGATTGATTGATTGATTGATTGATTGATTGATTGATTGATTGATTGATTGATTGATTGATTGATTGATTGATTGATTGATTGATTGACGGACGGATACAGGCTTGGACTGGGCCGGCGGGACACCGGGAGATTCCCGGTGGGCCGGTAGGCCGGCGCCCAGAATAGAAAAAATATGATTTAAAAATATTATGATATTAATTTTTAGTTCTACTTCTTAATTCTAGTTTAATTATAATGTCCCATACAAAGCGAAATCTCTTCTGGATTCTTTGATAAGTTTTGAATGTATTTTGACAGCTCAAATTATTGTTTTTGAAAGTACTTGTACAAACCGCTTCGTTATCTCAATACTTGCAAACAAACGGCATGGACATCGTACGAGCCCATATAAGATTGTTCAAGATAGGCCTACTATCAACGAATTAAGCAACACACATCGAAGTGTTGCTCTCATTTTTGAAGCAGCTGTAGGCCTACATTTTCAGAGCTTACTAACAGTGAACTAGATAAAAGAAATATCGACTTTCATGTTAAGACTGGTTTGAAACAGAAAAGAATTGGGTGAATACAGAAATTGCCAGGAGAATCTACTATAAAGACCAGCCTATCAAAAATGAGAAAGATAAATTTCGAGTAAACGTTCACACATGGTAATGGATCAAGTTATTAGTCGCGTTTGAAACAGAGATTTTCTGAGCACAATAATCTTTATACTGCATATCTTTTTGATTTGTCTTGTTTAGAACCAAACAATTTTGCAGAAATTTCGATAAGGATTCCCACTGATAGACTACAGCCTCTGAGCGAGTTGTCCAGAAGATTTATTGGCAGTGTAACAAAGGAGCAGCTGGAAATGGAAATAGCCTATTGGACTTTGCAAAAAATGGGAGTTTCAAACTACCCTTGAAGATAACTATAATATGCTATTCAACACTGAAATAAGAGACATAGAAATTGAAACCGTCCTAACAGCAGAAAACAGCAACAGCACCACAAGTAAAAGCAACTCTTGCAGAAACTAATTATTGTTTGCTATTAGCCTACTGTGTTCTCTTAAATTCAATCCGCAAAGTCTTCCTTATTCAAATTTGATTTTGGCTTACAAATTCATGTTGACATTATCCTCATCACAAGTTGCCTGTGAGAGGTCATTCTTGAAATTGAAATACATTTTGAACATAGTAAGAAATTTGCTAAGTCAGTCAAGTTTAGAGTCATTCAGTCTGATGGCTTGTGCAAATGACCTTCTCAGAATAAGAACCCTAATAATGATGATTTCGTTGGCGTTAACCAGTGATACGATGAAAAAACTGTTTGTGTGACTGCGACAATATTTATTTTTGACCGATTAATGACTTAGATTATGACTAAAAAGTTCTTCATTTTAGGTTAAATGTTACAAAAAACATTGGTGGGCGGGGCACCATTCAGACCCCTTACCGGATTAATTTTATCCTAAAAGGTTTCACGCCTTCAGGGTTCGCTAATGTGGGCCGCCCAGGACCAAATTTCCCGGGCCGCTTTTGCAAGCCAGTCCAACCCTGGATAGATAAGTCTAGGGATACAGTTTGCCGTGTTGGATTATTCATTGTGGAGTAGGAAAACATCAGTAGGCCTAATGATTCAAACTCAACGGTCGTCTTAACTTAAGATCGTCTGCTCAGATGTTAAAGGTTTGTCGCGTCTTGAGCCTAATGCTGCATTGAAGTGTAAGTTGAGAATGACTGTCGAAGGTGTTGGTCAGTTTGTCAACCCGAGGCAATTCGTCAACTTCTTATCGTTTCGCAGTTACTTTAAGACGAATCGGATCAGTTAAATAGAAAATCGGAATGAAAAGTGAATGAAGTAGCCTAGTTTCATCTTGCAATAATGATAATTAGCTAAACGGGAAAACATGCCTAGAACTTGGCAACTTGCCACGTTGCGATGACTGAAGATGTCCTATAATCCTTCGGAAAAAAGTCGAACGCTTTCGTTGAGTTGTTGAAGAAGGAAGTCGATGAGACGAGTGAAGTTAGTTCGTCATATTAAACGACGAACTAACTTCACTTGATTGATTGATTGATTGATTGATTATCGACAATTGAACATTGAACTTTCGAAGTAAGTTGGTTGTTGAAGTTGAACATCAAATTGGTAAACTCTAAGAAAAATTGAAGATGTTCGTCTGGAAGAGGCGAGAAGTAGGCCTATATCTTCAGTATATACGCGTTTAACAAGACGGAGGAGAAGACCGAAATATCTTCGCTACGGATAGGCCTATAGGCTATCAAGTCGGATGAGAAGTCCAAGACAATAATAATAGGCCTACTTATCCAATAAAATCCTGGCTTAAGTAAGAATATAACTGATAAAGAGCTGTAACTGCTTAACTAAAGATCTGTTGCTTTGTTTACGAAGTTAAAATAGGTCCATGCCACTATTAGCCTAGCCTATAGCCTAAGTGTTCAGCTGCTAATTTGTTTGGCATATGAACTGACATATTTTATTCTTAATTAAATATCTTAATTTGAAAGAACTGAATTACATTCATTTTTGCCAAAAAACTATCAAGCCAATTACGGTGTTGAGAATGGGTACATAAATTCAAAGTCATGGGCATAAGATCCAATGCCGGTTCGTGACAAGGGGTGTATATATAGGCTACGTGTAGGCCTATAGGCCTAACCTGCGGGCACACCACTACATTATTTAATTATGTGCATACGTCAACGTACTTAGGAACGTTGTTCTGGAATATATTTCACCAAAACCTACAATGTATACAGTAGCTACAGACTACACAGCGATTCAAGAACGTTAAGCGTAGGCCTATCTTAAACGTTGCATCTGCTTATTAATATGTGAAAAAGCCATGCCTCAGGGTTTTTGAAAATAAATCTTTTGACGAAGAGTTCATTTCATCTCTTTAGTTATAAGTTTTTAAGTCAATGCTAAAACTATGGCCAAGTGCTGTAGATTATATACACATCCTCTGTAGTGATTAGCGTGCTGGACTGTCAATCGAGATGTCGGGGGTTAAAATCCGTCATGGCTGAAATTTGGTTCAAGATTTCTGCTACACTTGCGTCCTCTAGCCAACTCAGCTGTAATGAGTAGTACACTGGCCGTACACTGTCCGTGGGATTATGAGACGGCGAGGGAGATGACTGGCTACCGACCTCATCTGCCGAGGCCAAGAAAGTGAAGTTGATAACATGTCATACCCATGGCTGTCTCTCAGGCTTGCATAAGGAACTGCACTTCCTCTTTGCCACCTTCTACGCTAGACGTCGTTTTGTTGGCTCCATCTTTAGTCGTAATCTGAAAGGTGACAACAGATTGCAACTGCAGGGCGTCAACCCCGAGTGTGTTGTGCTCCGTTAAGGTTCTCTCCGTGTATTAAAATATACGCCAAGCAGCTGAAATGCGCCACCCTCGGGTTAATTAGTCACTTCACGTACTGACAGCGAACGTCAAACACACCAGTAGGCCTAAATTAATCCAGAATGTGGCCTGAAATGTGATAAACCTTTTGGCCAAAACCATTCGAACGCTTATATATTAATATATAGGAGAATGTATGGCTAAAGAGGAATCTAAGTGTGGACGAGGCTGCAGGTGTTCAACCAAAGGCAAAGTCTGGTTGGAGTCGACCGGAATTTCTTATCTTTGACAGACGAACTCTGAGAAAATCCATCTGTACGACAAGATATGGTCGATGCAAAAAATTCACAAGTCCGATCCTATATGCCAACATGGGCCGAGAGGTAGATTAGATCAGAAAATAATCATTTAATTCTTATGCTGGCATATGGAGAATAGGAAGAGAATGTTGAATTAATTGGATACAGTAATTGATCTTCGTGATATTTTTGATTGAATAGACTATTTACTGCAGGTTGTGTTCTTGGACATTAAATAATTTACATGTAAACAATGCACAGCCAATTATATTAGTCATTAATTAATTGCTTAACAACATTCATTTTCTTCTATGAAGGCCAATATAATAAAATATTGTGTGTGTGTGTGACTGTGTGTGTGTGTGTGTGTGTGTGTGTGTGTGTGTGTGTGTGTGTGTGTGTGTGTGTGTGTGTGTGTGTGTGCGCGTGCGCGCGCGTGTGTATGTGTGTACATACGCCTCTCGGATAAGATCACCATTTTCATAATTACTGTGGAGTACGTATTGACCGTAAACGTTTATCCAGATATCGTTATTTTCCCGTTTTATCGGAGTGGAGTTTGACTAAGGTTTTGCACCTCGTATAATTCAACCAGAGTTCTTTGCACGTAGCCTATACTGATCGAGTGGCGTTCGCAAATGCATTGTGCGGTCGTCTGTGCCAATGTGAACGCAGTTGCTTTTCACCTTAATTTGACCCTTGTCGTAGTGTATAGCACTAAAACAAACACACGTTTCAGATGCAGATAATGTTATTCTGCTTTGTTTATTTTTCGTAGGTCATTTCCGATAAGAATTAACTTCAGACTAGGCCGGACAACGGTTCCTGTTCTGGAGAAAATCTAACTTTACGAGCACTTCGTATATATATAAGCTTATATATATATATATATATATATATATATATATATATATATATATATATATATATATACACACACAAACAGAGGGACAAACGGTCGGACAAACAGACAGACAGAAGGGACGGCCGAGAGCTAGACGTATACTAAGCTGTCACTATAATATCTAATTTTGACGCGTATTACTTTCTGGATTGCTCTGTGGATGGTTGCTGATGCGTTTAACACGTGAAATACAGAGTTGTATGGTCTCGGTCTCGGTCTCGGTCTCGAGACGTCTCGAGATAAGTTTTTTGATGTCTCGGTCTCAGAACCTAGTGTCGAGGTCTCGAGGTCATATCTTGACTTATTTGAAACTGTCTTGAAGCGAAAGTCTTGTTCTCTTATAGAAGTGTTCTCTATTGTTATCGGTCTCGATCCCCACTGGCTCGGTCTCGGTCTCAAAGTTTTAAGTCTCGCACACAAATCTGGTCAAATAAAATGTCAGAATTGTTTCGGGACTTAGACCTACTACTTTAAATGTCAACTCAGCAAACCTCGCGATGGTTTTTAGAAACATTTAAATCATCCTCAGAAACATAAAGAAGAAACCCATCCTCTTCCTGACGTCATCTTGGAAATATTTAACACGTCTCATGGGAATTCATCTTCCATACGCGGACTTGTCCTCGTGAAGAACTAGCCTATCGTTACTAGAATTTTTTCTGACAAGCAACAGACTGTATGAGGAAGTGGCCTTGCGAGAATTGTCCTTAACCGGAAATGTCCACAGAAGGAATTTCTCTTACGAAGAATTGTCCTTGCGACGAATTATCGTTACGATAAATCGTCTTTAATTGTCCTTACGGAGAGTTGTCTTTGCGAATAACTGTCCCCTAAAGGAATTGTTCTTCTAAAATTAATCTTTCTTACAAGGAATTCATCCTGAACCTGCATCGGGTAGGCCTACTGCGAGTCGAGCGCACAGTCTATCGATTAACGCTGCATAATTTTAAGGTAGGATTATACGTAGCCTATATATAGGAACACACAGAAATAAAAAAAGAACTGCATGATCGCCTTTTTTTCCTCCTCTTCCACCTCCACCTCCTCCTTCTCTTCCTTCTTATTATTATTCTCCTTCTTTTTCGTCTTCCCCTTTGTTCTCCTCCTATTCCCACTGTAATTCATCATCCTATCCCTCGTCCTTCCTCCTTCTCCTCCACCTTATCCTCTCATCCTCCTCCTCGTTCTATTCCTCGTATACTTCTTATATGGTGTCCATCTTTGTTATTACTCACTTCTTTAAGACCCTACTTGAGTCCCGTCCGGAGGAAGGCGCTCGCCCGGTCCGTCCGTCGGTCCTCGGTCGGTCGGTCGTGCTGCACGAGAGGAAGAGGGAAGAGGGGCTCGTGGCGGCCGACGACGACCACGTACTTTGCAATTTGGAAAATTTATGTGCTGCCAGGGCAACGAAGACGATGACGACGATGTCAATGGACGATGAAGAAGGAGTGGAAGAAGAGAAGGAAGGCGATCGGGATGACGATGATGAAGCTCTCGTAATATTAATGCTGAGATTACACGGTACATGCACTCGAGAAAATGATATCTTGCATCAACGTATATATATATGCACGTCTACATAGCTATGTATATACGCTTAAGTACATATAAATACGTAAGTAAGCATGCATTACATATATATATATATATTATAATATATTATGATATATATATATATCAGGTGTATATGTATATATGTCTGATATATATATATCAGGTGTATATATGTCTGATATGTCCTTACATGGATATATCAAATTATATTATGCTGGTGCACTCACTGACATGTGTTACAGTAGGGGCGCATAGGATCTTATGTGACGAATTATTGTTGTGCATGTTTATGGTTAGGATTGGTCTAATTAATCTTGTATTAATGGTTGTGCTGTCATTGTTTGGCAGACGAATGGACCACGAGGAAGTCAGATGAAAAGACCCGCATGCTGCAGTTAAATCCGACGATCAAAAACCTATGGAATAATAAATTGTCAATTTAAATCGTAACCGGTCGATATAACAATGAGGACAGTCCTTTTTATGCTAAATCCAAAGTCTTTCTGGATAATCTACTTTGTTGCCTTCTGTTACTGCTAGTCCTATAACTTTCATATTGATGAAGTGACCAGTCGAAACCAAGGCCGTAGCCAGGATTTTGTTTCGGGGGGTGTTTACTCGTTCTTGAACAAGCTGACAAGCAACCAAGTCAACCGTCTATAAGGGTTTTGGAGGAGCGTTGTGAGCTCTCAAAGCACTGTAGAGCTGCATCATCTAAGTTCACATGAGTTCCCTTAGTTCTTACACCGTATAATGTTAGTAAATGCAATATTTATATTATACATTATTTAATTTGGGGGGGGTGTTTAAACACCCAAAACACCCCCTAAATACGGCCTTGGTCGCAGGGCCGGCCCTAGCCCAAATGGCGCCCCAGGCAAACCATACATTTGGCGCCCTCTGATCGCCACTCCACTGCCCACCCACGTCACAACTCATTGATGAACCACTCAAACATTACGCTCAGCTGAGTAATTTATTTATTATTAGTTTTCATTAGTACACTTAACCCTGGGTAATTTTGAATTTGGGGAATGGGAACAAGCAAAAAGAAAAATTCCATTACCGAAAAAGAAAAAATTATTTATTAAAAAATTATTTGTTTAAGTAATCAGAAATCTTTTTCTGCTTTTAGTTTTTAACCATCAGGTTTCAGCTTATCAAAACACAATTAAGCTGAAAGCAATTTAAGAAAATACCTGCAATATTAGCATGTTACAAACGAATTCCTAGCTGATGACTGGGCACTAACACTTACAGCTAAAGTAGTTTCAGTTTTGTTGAAACAGTTGAATCCTTTATGCTTTTGGTACAACTTCTGTTTCGTGATTTTCTTACAATTTAGAGCACCCGATAACTTCTGACGCTTCATAGGGTTTACCTAATTTTGAAATTAAAATTTTAAGTTGATAAGATCAAGTCTATAATTGATTCAGCTATAATTAAGAAAACTAATTAAAATAATAAATGTACAGATTTTTACAGGTAATTAACTTAATTAACGCAACTGCGATGTCTGCTCATCAGCAGTCAACAAATAAAGCTACATGTACATAGATTAGATATATTATAATACAATATCTCTCCAATGTATTGTTGGTATTTTCAGTCGAAAGCCGTCACTGTGTCAGCATCAGATAAACGGACGGTCAGGTCTATTACAGACACAAAGTACAAACTACAGAGTAGGCCTACATATACGTGTGAATAATTGAATATTAATGGTTAAAATAAAATTTGTGCGGTGTTGAAATTGAATTACTTGATAAGGTTCAATGAAATCAATAATTGTTTTAAAATTTGCTCCATACTCGAAAGTTTGGATTCAAGTGAAAATAATCATTTTACTTGAGAAAATAATGGCTAAAAAGGGCAAGACTGTTAAAACACATTTTTTTTAATGCCGCCCATATAGATTTTGGCGCCCCCTAGATTTTGGCGCCCTAGGCAACTGCCTCCTTTGCCTGTGCCTAAGGCCGGCCCTGCTTGGTCGAAACTCCTGTAGGCCTATAGCTGTTGCGCTTCTCAGCGGCAATTGCATCAGCAATCAGTCACAGAGGAGGAGGAGCTTATCAGCCTTCAAGAGCCTTGGTTTCACAGTCTTTCATTTGTAATTGTAATTGTAATTACGACAATTTCACCCTTGCATGGTTGTTTGAATTCATGACAACGGTCAAGAGAAGCCGACAATTCGTCATCATTTTGTACATCCAGACAGGCGTAAGCAATCTAGGCTTATAGGAAATACTTCGTGTTGTTCAACAGCCTCTACGGTTACATATTGTGCAGTTCTGAGGTCTGTGTCAGTATCTGTAAGTGTTTGAGTTTGTGAACATCTGTATAAAACCTTTAGTAAATTAGATGGCTGGAACATGGCCCATGATGGCTGTGTAAGAGATCCCAAAGGTGTGGCTTAACCTAAGAGTATTTGTTGAGTTGCAGCTCTAGCACGTACGGTACACCGGTCACAACTAGGTGAAGAAACTCGTCCGAAAGAAATCATTGCACTCAGTACATACGGTAAAGGCTACAATAATAGGGTCGCTGTGTAAAGATAACGTCATGCGTCTGTATGATTTAGCCATCTGGCGAATGGCTTTTTTTATTATGCTTGCGTCTAAACACCGCAATAGGTGAAGTTACAATACAATACAACTTCATTTGATAATGCCGTCCTTAAGAAGTTCAGAAGTGCACATTGAAGCCGGAAAAGAAAAAACTTAGGAATCGTAGACAAACTGGAAGAGTCGAAAAGAGCATAAAAACCATCATGCTTAAAGCAATCTTCTGGATTGAAGATTTGGAGTCGCTTATTTCATCACTCGATGTCTCTCGTCTGCAACTCTCGCCTCCCCTCCCCCGTATGCGTCTGTTTCTCTGGAAACATGCTAAGGCTATTCGAAACCATACCACAGTATCAATGTAATTATTTATAGGCCTACTGTGACCATACATTTGCAAGGTCTTCAGCACCAATTTAAACTAGGTCAAAATCGCATCCCAGCTGTCTCTCAATTAGGCTATTGTCGGAGATCTTCGATTAGGCTCTTCAAAATTTTCAACCTCGGGCTCTGAAGTCGCAGCTATGGCTTGCCTTACCTTAATTGCGTGTGTTGCAAGCGCTTTAAATGAATCGATAGAGTAGTAAATAATGTATAGGCTACTATAATTTGGCAGTGCACTATACTTCTCACAAGGCTGCAGCCAGTTACCGTTGCACAAGTTCAACATGTTAGCAAGGGTTAAAATGTTTTACGTTCCACCATGTGCCAAGTCAACTAACAAATCTGGGAACACTAGCAGTTGAGGGGTCTTGGAAGAAAATTAGTCTTCGGTGCCTTTATCAAATTGTTTGGAAGCCGGAAAGCCCGCAAAGCACTGAAAGCAGATTCTGACTCAATCTACATGTAGACCATGATGTAGACTATGTTGTCATTTACATTTATTTAGTATAATCAACCATACGGCCAATTTCTCGCGCAACTGTAGTAATTAAAATCATGTATCACATTAACAAGACCTGTCTTGTTAAAGCGCACTGTAAATTTTCATTTGTATATTGTATGTATTGTAACATAATCACATTTTCATGCTTCCGGAAATTTCTTTATAATTAGCCAGATATGGACCGTTTAGGCCAGAAATTGATGTTTACTTTTACTTTTACCATTATTATTATTGTTAGTAACTATATGTTTGTCCGTCCTAGGACGGTTAAAAATTCCTTCAATGAGGATTTTATATACTGACAAACAAAAGAAAGCTTAGAAGGCCATCGAAAGTCGATAAATTCAATAACAATTCCCTCACCTTCCCCTTCCTTCGTCCTCTCCCCCCCATTCACCTCCCACGCCCCTCCACTTCCCTCCTCCTCCACATGTCACTCCCCTCCCATTCCCCTCCCCATTCTCCCATCCCCTCTCCTACCCTCACTGCTCCCATCCCCTTCCCTTACTCCTGCGCAGCAATATTGCGCAGTACGAATTTAGACAAAATGTTTTGGTAACCTCAAATTTTTGTTGCCATCTAGCGAAATGGCTGGTATTCGCGTAACAGGAATGCTGCCTTCACGACAGACAGGCATTTATCTTCTATTATATTATTAATAACGTTATCATTATTCATTAAATACAGTTTGATAGCCTTTTTATAGGCTTACAGGGGCCCTCACAAGTGGTGTCTGTCCCGGGGCCCAGCTTGGCTCTCGACGCCCTTGGCCATTTGGGACACGTGGATATGTGAAATTGAAAAGAGTAATCTAGACAAAATATAAAGAGAAGTCAAAGCAAATTGTCATGGAAATCTATTATACAAAAAACTTGAAAATATTCATAAAGAAGTTTTGGCCAAAGAAATGCTACAAGAAATTCCGAATAGCTTAAGCTGGTCTTTAGTCCTCAACATGGCAATAACTAAAAAAGGTTATCAAGTATAGTTCCAGCTCCACCACGGTAAAGCTTCCTGTCCCATCTTCTCAAATTCTGGATCCGCAGTTAGGCGTTTCTTTAAGACACCTGAAACATATGTATTTGTTGTCTAGGCCAATTTAAATTGCATTCGAATGGTATGGATCAGATTTCAACAGCTACCCAACCTGAAGAAAAGCTTAATTGTAACAGCAACCGCTTACAGCACACAATGCCTTTGTTTCTATGAAAATGTATTCCTTTCGGTAGGAGTTTTCCAGCCTAATTAATTACTCTGATTACAAACAACCTGACCCAATTTTTAACTATTGTCTATACCGAACAAAATTACTAAATGCGCGCATTAATTCAACGGATGGGTCTATAGTAACTGTTGAACAGTGAACCTATAATCGTCATTCGTCACACGAGAAAGCTTCTTTCGGGTTTAACGATTTGGCTTATTTGCATAAAGTCGCCACTTGCCGACCTTGTCCCCTTTTCTCCTCTGCCTACCCGACAGATAGGCAACACTTAGGTTTTGGATATTTGGGTTTCGGCATAAGCCTACCTATTTAAAATAGAGCTTATTATTAAATTTAATAAAGAATCGATAAACCCGAAACAAGTGGAGGCTTGCGATCGACACCAATGGACAGTGAGCTCCATGGACTCAAAGAATGAATGAATGAAGAAAAGGAAATAACGAATGACACAGTGTTATTCTCGTTAACGATAACTATAACGAAATGTTCGTTAACGAAAATAAAATGATTTCGTTAACGATAACTATAACTATAACTAAAAAATATCATTAACTATAACTATAACGAAAATAACAATAACGAAAATTCATCTTTATTTTCGTTAATACAAAAAACAAAAATAGGAAGTGCAATATGGACGATTCGACATAAATGAGAACGAAAAATTGCGATATTTTTATTATGCAATTTGTCAGTTACTTTGGAAACTCGTGTATTCATGAAGCTGAATGCTTCAAAGGCTTTCAAAGCTCTGAGCAAATTGTGAAACAGCGTGTTAATACGCACAATTTTGCGTATAGGCCTAACCTTAATTATTGTAACTAGGTAGTAGCTAAAAGTAACTAAAATAAAAATCCATTAACTATAACTATAACTATAACTAAAAAATAAATACTAACTATAACTAGTAATAACTAAAATTTAAAAAACCATTAACTATAACTACATGTAACTATAACTAAAATAAAATCTGTAAGGAGAATCACACTGGAATGACTGAAGGAAGGAAGGAAGGAAGGAAGGAAGGAAGGCATGGGCGGAGTTTGGTTTTAGTCCATGGGGGGCTAAAGCATACTTTCACCTCCGCTCCCCTCCGCCACCGCAAAGCGGTATCCCCTTTAAAACGGAGGGGTTTGGGGGCAATTTTAGCCCCCAGTCGGGGTGTGATGCGAAGCCCCAGCCGCCAAGTGCATTTTGAACATATTTGGTTCTAATTTCGGCCTTCTTGTGAGAAGACTTAGATTTTAGTGCTTAAAAAATACATAATGGCCTTACATCGAAGACTGCGACTGGTCGACTACATTAATGCATTAACTGATACAGCTGATTATACAAGGGTGCACTGACTACCGAACTCTGTAGTAAAGTGTTAGAATATTCCATGGTTTAACTTTAAAGTTTAAACTATACCTTATCACTATACCTTAATTACGAACGGTCAAGTCTGTGGGTTCATGGGGGGCTTAGCCCCCTAGCCCCTGATAAACTCCGCCCATGAAGGAAGGAAGGAAGGAAGGAAGGAAGGAAGGAAGGAAGGAAGGAAGGAAGGAAGGAAGGCAGGAAGGAAAGAAGGAAGGAGGACAGGAGGAAGGAAGGAAGGAGTGGAGGGAAGGAAGGAAGGAAGGAAGGAAGGCAGGAAGGAAGGAAGGAAGGAAGGCAGGAAGGAAGGAAGGAAGGAAGGCAGGAAGGAAGGGAAGGAAGGAAGGAAGGAAGGAAGGAAGGAAGGAAGGAAGGAAGGAAGGAAGGAAGGAAGGAAGGAAGGAAGGAAGGAAGGAACGGTGGTCAAAGGATCGAAGGAAAGATGGAATATATAAAGGGAAATAGTAAATATCGAAGATGAACATTCGAATATAGGAAGTTAGGAACTACTAGAAGTACGGATACAAAGAAGAAGGATCAAATCTAATGACTTCTATAGCGCCTTTATGATGATGCATAAAGCACCAATCGATGGTCGCTTCAACTGAAATTGTAGTCAGAGTCTTAGTCCTTTAGAGAAGCCAAATCAGTTTTACGTTTTTCACTTTTTAGCCATTTTTGTCAATTACAATGTTTATTTTCATTTGAATTCAAAACTGTCGCTTATGGAACAAATTTAAAATAATTCTTGATTTCATTGCATCTTTCAAGTGGGGTGGACCGTGGAGTGCGGTCAGAAGTCGCCAACTGTAGACCTAGCTATATAATTATAATTATAGGCTTTGCTATATATATAGGGCGCCATTTGAGATAGGGTCGACCCTGTGTGCTACCATTGTTTAATCAAAAGAAGAGTAATATTGTTATTATTACCGTGTTAGGCTGTAGAAATGGGTACCCTCCTTTATACTTTCTAAGTTTCTATATTAAAATGATATCACTGGCTGTATAGCTGTTACAGTAAAGCTTACTGTTTGTGTTTTACAGCAATCCAGGTCCTACAAGGTAGGCCTATACGCCTACTCGATATGTTGGCAATTACGAGTAAAACTGATCGAGTATCTTACTTCGTGCGTATTTATTTAATTAACAGCAATCGAATAAGCGCTTCTGTATGAGGCAGCTAATAAATCTGGGAGCTTTTTATGTAGCCTACATCAAGCTTATACTTATCATGAATACGCCATTTGACTCGTCAATGTCGGAGTTTCAGCCGCTCAACGAATGCCCCGAGAAATATATAATCTTATGGGCGTATTTTTTTAGTCTACTAATTGAGAAGGTCTATCTTTGTATTTAAAGGCCTTCATGCCGTTACCGTGCGTCTCCTGTTCTTCAGAAACAGTTTTAAAAGCTATTCACAAGAGGGCGTGACTTAAATTTTTTAAATGTCATGCAAACAACATTTTTAATTTACCTAAAGCACGCGGACATTGGTGTAAATTTTGACGCATGGATTATTCTTGCTTTTGTGTGTGAAATATTGATTAGGCCTAGGCCTATACCGAGTATTTCGCAATAACGCATTTAAAAGAAAATTGGATAGTGTTGTGTTCTACGTTGGTGAATGATACGTTGATAACTTCTATAAGTCACACTCCGAATGATGAATGCGGTTTCTGCTCCTCTGTAAACCGGACTCGGACCTCCCTCAGACTACTCTTTTGGACAACCCCTCTGACTAGACGCATCGCTCGTGAATAAGCTGGTGCCCTGCGCTTCGCTTTCGAGTGGCGCTTTAGAAGTTTGGAGATTACGATTACGATTACGATTACAATTAAGTAATTATAGTTCCTATGATGAATGATTATTCGGAAGAAGCGAAAAAACTGAGCCTCGCTTAAAGCATGACTAGAAGCATTGCAGACCCTGGGCGCGCGCTCTGACAGTCTGTCGCTGCTGCTGGCAAACAATGACAGACGGAGGAGGAGACAACGGTTGTATCGGTTGTAAACGTTACGCTCGGATTATTAGCACATTCATTATTAGGCTGCTGGCTGAAAAGTCTCACTATTATTAGGCCTGCGAAATTTCACGGTTAGCTAACGTGTGGCTGTTATACGAGACGAAGCGTGTAAAGTGTAGACGTCGCTTGAGACGGACACGGTGATACGTGGGCGGTAAGGAATATAGTTCCTATTAAGGCACTATTATTATGTGGGCTTTATTTTAGGAATATTTTTTTATTAAATGCTAATATTTGTCAGTTTATGACACAAATCTTGGCCTGTAAAGCGCGAAGTTTAAGGGTGTGTAAGGGTGAGATATTGGCATTAGAGATGTTGCAGTTAAAATGAGGTGTTTGCAAAAAATGGGCGTCTGTGGCATGTATGGCAGAACCACGCGTGTTTAGAACTTGACTGTGCTTTATTCTTATCAGAAAAATCACCTCAATTCCATCAAATCAATTCGTTATAAAGACGATCTTTTGGTGATTTGTTAAACTATTGTGAATTTTAATTCAAGACTGATTTGGAATGTTAATATTGGGGAAGAGTAATTGGCAAGCTTATAGTATCGGGGGCTGAACTATATAGTGTGTAAGTTTACCGGCGTCGTGAGTGTCGGTTAAGGTCAGGGTTACCGGTTAGGCGTCGTGAGGGTCGGGTAGGGTCAGGGTTAGTGTTGTCATTAGAAACCTGATACCATCTGGCGTCGTCGCAGCATGCTCAAAGATACTGTATAATCCTTCAGCCCACGATACTATAAGTTTGCCGTTAAAAGTTAGTAAGCATCTTTTACTTCAGCATACTTACTTACATGGCATATGCATGTGACACAACTGCTATAATATAGTATTCTAAAGTGAATTTGCCGGACACTTATTTCGGAGGGGGGTTTGAACCCGTAAAATCACCCCGTAATTACGCCATGCTTGTAGCAATGATGATATTAATTTTATGTACAGGGAAGAAAACTCCAGTGTTGAAAATTACTTACAGGACTGTACAGTATGACATGGCTTAAATGATCTAACATGTTGCTTTTTATTAAAGTACTGCTGAATTTGATAACAACCCAAAAGTGCTATAATTTCTTAGGGATTCTGTAAAATATTTATTGAGAATTTAAAGATATTCTCAGATGAAATAAGGTTGTCGAATTCAGAGATGCCAAACGGTGTGGGTGTTCATCTGGAGAGTAATATAAGCAAAATTTAGATTATAACCAATATCAAATTATTGGATAGAAATAGTAATAACTCAAGAGTCCTTTGCACGGAGTTGAGGTAAAAATTCAGCACAAACCTGCATTTTTGTCTAAGGTTATTCAGCCTGCCTTAGAACACCTTGCTGCATGGCAACGAGTCATACCTATGCTTCCATGGCTGCTGGGACCATGCCATTGTGCTGGCCCTTAATTTGGTTTTGGGTTGGGTACCCAAAATATTGTGAGGCCGATATGGCCATGATAATTTTGCTAAAGAATATGGAGAAAATAGGCAAAAATAAAGCATGAGTCTGGAAAACATTTTCAAAAGTGGAAAGAGAACAGGAACAGTTGAGAAATTGAGGAAAAGAGACCAGTGTGGCAGAAATATGCATGTAGGTCATCAGAAATTTGGTAACTTAAAACGTTGACACTTGTATGTCTCCAAATGTTTCGAGAATTAAATAACTGAAAGAGGTCATCAAATGTTTCAAGATGCAGCGTTTTGACCAAGGTCAAATTTTCCCTACCTTTCTTCTACTTTTGTATGTATGCATGTAATGTATGCATGTATGCATCTGAAGTTTTATAAAGCATGTTTTAGTAACTTTCAATAGCACTATGAACATGGCTGGCTGTCTAAGGGATACTGGATACATGTGCCAGTGCATATTTTGTGTGGTTTTACCAGAGCTGTTGTATAGTGCTATGTACATGTATATATGTTGAATATAATATGCATGTATATAATCTTACAAGTCCATACCACTTTAAGAATGTTGTATCAAAATCCTGAATCTGTCACTTATTAGCAATAAGCTGCATGTATTGGCTTGCCTCTGTGTGATAATTAAATGCAAACTTCACTGTAAAAAGTGATGTTTGGCAACAGCAGAAATTAATATGATATGAATGATTCTATAGTTTGAGCCTCTGTCCAATACGGATATGCCTTTTTGTCTCCTGTTTATGAAGCTGGTTCCTGGACAGCTGTCTACAGTGTCTAGTGTACTGGAACAGGGAAACTGGATCCAGAGAACTGGGAAGAGGTTACCTACCCCTTCTCAGTTCACACATTCATTTGATTGAACTACTGAAATTCAACGCTTGTGACTAGTCATGTGGTTTAACCATATGTATTTAACTTGTATGCTATGTTACATTATGATGTAGATCCAGAAGGATGCAGACCAGATAATATTTCATGTAGTTTTACCAGAGCTGTTGTATAACGCTTTGTATATATGCAGTGGCGTAACTAGGGGTTCGTGCGCCCGGGGCAAGAATTTCCTGAAAAATTTTTCTCACTTCCGCCAAAATTTCTGATGACCTTTTTTTTGCTTTTTCCTCTTGTCAAATATCATTTTGCGCCCCCCTTGCCCGTGCGCCCCCAGACTCACGTACAAAAAGTTACTTTTTTTACTATTTTTCTATTTTACCTGATTTCTTTAACAAAAAACACATTTTCAGACCTAATTTTGCGCCCCCCCGTCCTGCGCCGGGGGCAGCCGCCCTCTGCCCCCCTCGTTACGCCACTGTATATATGCATAGATAATCTTATAAGTCCAGTATAGTATTCTCTTGTGTTAGCGACAACAGACTGCTTTTAAAATACCATCTTCAGCTGCTCTTTATTTATAGATATTCTATCGTGTGTGTGACTGAATAAATAATGATATTAGAGTGAGTGAATTCTGCATTCGAAAATGATGCTTTATAGGGAATACAATATCCTTATGGGTACTCCTTTTTAAACAATACTCTATTGTTAGTGAGCTGCCTTGGAGTTATAAGTAGGCTTCGTGGAAAGTTTTAAGCCTCCTATGATTCATAAAGGTAGGGAAATAGTGTAAACAGTGTCCCCCAGATGAACAGCATTAGATAATTAACCTGGCAGCAATTGAATTACTGTGAATGATGTTATTGAGACCAGTACTAGAATCTGACAATACCAGCAAGGGACAGCAGATAGAGGTTATTTATTGCAAAGAATAGAAGTTTGTGATCCCAAAGCTAAACAGTTGCTTCATGAGTGACTCTTCACATGTATGTGGTTTGCTTTATTGTCAAGGTTTAGAATGTATACCTATTTTAGGAGGCTGCTTTTAAGATCTAATTTACATCAGTTAAGGTTATAGTTTAGTCTGCAGGACTTCATGATGCCAAATAGCTTGATCACTTCTTCATTAAATGCGTAAATATTATTATTATTATTAATTAAATTTGTAAGGCTGCACGGGTCGCACCGAAATGTGAAACTGAGGCGCTTAGTGATTTACCAGTATGACTAATTTAATACAAGTGCTTCCTCTTCTCTTGTAATCGTTGTTGCTGATATATATATATATATATATATATATATATATATATATATATATATATATATATATATATATATATATATATATATATATATATATATTATATACATACATAAAATATAAGTGAGTGATTTACTGGAACAATGTACAGTACAGTTACGCTGTAGCAAACATGTGACTAGTATATTCCAAACAACGTAGAGAATGGACACTGACCCACGCCTTGAAAAAGCTAAGAAAAGATACTAACAGTGAAACAATGATAATAATGAAACATGTGAGAATACTAACACAATGACAAAATATTAAGAATGACTGAGAAACAAAGCATTATAAAACAAACTGCACGTTTTTTCTACACATTATAATAATAATAGGAATGCAAATGTAGAGTGATGACTGCTTACTGTTGATGCAAAAATGCAGGTATTTGTCAATATAATTTACTGATTGCTGTTTTGAATAATCCTAATGATGGAGCTTCTGCCACAGATGGAAGGAATTCGTTCCATGTATTAACAATAGTATTAGAGAAGAAATATTTACAGGTATCAGTACCTAGTTGAGGTATGCACAGTTTGAAGGCATGGCCACAAGTGAAATTACATGAGCATCTAGGTGTTTTGAACTGGCAGAGTACAGCTAATAATTTTGCTGCATGTTATATGTGACCCAGGGAGTCAAAATGAATTGGATGTGGGAAAATTACATTGCTAGGAAAACAGCAAAAATATGAAGAGAGTCATTTTTTGCTAATTTTCAGATTTTATTGGAAATGGGTTAAAAAATATGTGTTTTTACATTTCTGATATCTCACATTCGATGAATTTCATTGTTTTAATGTGTATTTTCAGGATTTTGTATAGGTATTGTTTTAGTTTTCGTGATTGCTTATTAAAATTAATTAAAATAATTTCCAAAATTGGACACATAATCATTCATAACTTTGTCAAAAAAGTTAGAACTTTAGAACTAAAATGTTGATGTCATTTTATAGCAAAAAGTGTGGTCTTTAAATATGTAAAATTCTCATATTTTAAAATTTTAGACATGTGAACCATTTTGATTCCTTTCATCACGTATAAGATTTAGTTTTAGACACCTGACCTCCAGAGACTTGAGTTCGGGAAAGAGGAAGCACTTGCGTTAGTCATACTGGTTAATCCAACGTTGTGCTTAGTGAAGTTCAACTGCTTCAACTTTCCATATTTATGTGGCTGTGTGGTGTGACCAGACAGGTATGTAGTATTTCTAAATTGGTCTACAGAGTAATGAAGGCCCTGATGAGAATGGCTGGGTTTATTGAAATAAAAGTATGAATTATTAGGTTGGCTGTGTCATGAACTGTGTGGATTATTAGGGAAATGTGTTTATTGAAATTCAGTGGAAAATCAATAAACATCCAAGTCTTCTGCCATCGCAACACAAGGCAGCGCAGCGGTGGACAATGAGTGGGTGGAGGTAACCTGTCATTTGGAATGGTGAATTATGCATTGTTGGTGATTTATGATTCATGGCTGAAGCATTTGTCAACAACAGCAGGCTATTGCCACATGCTTGGCCAGTCTACAGTAAGTCTTTGCAAGGCCAAAGAAAGCTCATTCAAAGTGATTGCTTGTGAATGAACTACACTACTTCCATTACTACTATTACTACTTCCACTTCTACTTCCACTATCAGCATGTTATTATTTTTTTGTCATTTTATATTGTTATTATCATTATTATTATTATATTTATTATAATTTATTATATATTATTATATTATTATTTATTATAATCATCATCATTATTATTATTATTATTATTAGCCATGTCTCAGGTAGTGCCCAAGAAGATCATTGGCTTGATGAGGAATTTGCGTAGTGACACACTGAATGCAGTCTGCATTGGTGGTGTAATGTCAGAATGGTTTCGGGCATATAGCGGAGGGTGACTGGAGGGGGTTCCAGATCTGCACAGCATGTGCAAATAATTGAAGCTTTATATTGAGGTGCTCAGGTATGGTGCATGTGTCATTAATGAATGGGAAAGAGTGTTAAACGTAGCACACTTCATTGAGGGACACCACTTATAACTGTCATACATGTGTGAAAGAGAAAAACTAAGATATTTACAGCCTGATTTCAAAAGAAGATATCCACACTAGCATTTGCCACTGATGTCGTGTGCCTCAACTTTAGAAAGAAATTTCTAGCATAATAACAGACAAAAGGTGTTTGGAAAGCCGCATATAGATGATGTCTAGGTAAACCAATTGTTTACAGATTTCAGCAAATTAGAAGAAGTTGAATGCCTGCACGGAAACCCAGTGTTTTGTTATTAACCTATGCATGCTCAGATATATGGTACATAACTTTATGGTTGCCTCCTTTGACACCATAGATCACAATGTCCTGATTAAAAGCCTTTCATCTTTATTTAGAATCTTTGGTAATGCACTCTGTTGGTGCAAGTCTTACCTTTCCTCAAGTTCATTCACTCTTAGTGCTGCTGGTCACTGATCCAATCCTAACACTCTTATGTGTGGTGTTCCTCAAGGTTCTGTTCTGAGTCCCCTCCTATTCATTCTTTGTACCTCCCCACTGAGAAAATTCATTTCCTCATCCTCTGTTGATCATCACAAATCTGCTGATGAACACATTGTCATCATAATCATTCAATCTTTCTCCTTTCCTCTTCAGGTGCACTAAATCATCTACATGACACCATCACCAAGATATCAACGTGGATATCTTTTATGCAACCTTGTATGCCTAACCCTTCGAAAACAGAATTTCCTATAATTGGCCTCCAAAAACAATTAAGCAAATTCACCTATCCTCCAGACTTTTCTGCAGTATATCTAACTTCACCCATGCCTTGCTCTTCCAGTGTGCAGTCTTGGAATCATCTTCAACAAAACATTACTTTGCATATCGAATCACTAAGCTATCGTGTGTTTCCTACAAATAGATGTTTGAATAGCCTTTATCAGTTTTTCTTCATACTTGATTTTAACATTGCTTGCAAAACTGCCTCAATTGTTCAGTCCACTGAATTGTTTCATTGTTGGTTAGGCTTTTATGCATTACAATTTACAACTTTACAAGTAATTATTATTCCAAAGTGGTGTCAAATGTTAATGTTGAAAAACAATATTTAGGAGACAATTTACTTTTAAAATGCAGTTTATGTTTAAAATAGAGTTTATCATTTGTAAAAGGGGGCAGGTATGAGTTTAACACTTTAACGACGAGAGTGTGCTAAAAGTGACTGGGAAACCAAGGTCATCAATCATTAAAGTGTTAACCCTTTAACGACGAGTGTGTACTAAAATGTATGGGAAACCATAGGCAGCTCGTCGTTAAAGGGTTAAATAAAACCTAAGCTTGTTATCCTTGAATGCCATTTGCAAACAAAGCGAAACATCTGTTACGCTAAGCATCCTTAATTTAGCTTAGCAGTTTAGCTGATGCAATGAACCAAGTGAAATATGCAAACACAAACACGATCACAAAATGTATTGTACTGAATGGACAGTTTGTCGTCTCTTGCAGTGAAGTCATGCGGGACATTGGAAGCATCATTCACGTTTGGAAATCAGTGTATGCCAACGGAAATCAGTGTATGCCAACTGATATCGGTGTATGCCAATAGATATTGCACTTGATAAACAAACACTCCCACTGCTGATATGCATTGCACAAGTACAGTGCTGGGCTCTTGGGTGTTCTCGGTGTCTTATATAACACTTTGGAATTCTCTGCTCAGATCTGTCCATTGATGTGATTCGGGTAAAGATTCGTCTGTTTCAGCTTTGGCTACGAAACACATTTGATTTGAAAATATTTGGACTGAACCCCAACAAAACCAAGCCATATTCTGGTATAGGCCTACGTAGCACTTGTATGCGAGTTAGACCAATATAGGTTTTATTAATAACAGTGATCGGGGTAGATACAGTTTTAATCCATAAAAATGAGATTAGAAATAATTTTAAATGAAATTTTTCCACAGAACCCTTTTTCTTCTCCTCACGGAACCCTGGGGTTCTGCGGAACACACTTTGGGAAATGTTGGGCTAACCATTGCAGCATAACTCCTGGCTTTCGTGATATGTCGAATTTTGCCTTAGTGGTGGATTGTAACAGTCATGATTGGTTTGACTTGAAACAACATACAAACTGTTTGTTGTGTGGATTATGATTTATATGTTGCCTTAGAAGTCAATACATTAGATATTAGATGGTACATGCTGGCAATATGGAAGTCATTAGTTGAGAGAATAGATAGCACTACCATTGAGGCAAGTCATAGGTGCACTTGTATGGACAATATCAGATGATGAGTTTGCCTATATAGTTCAACAACTCCTGTGACCAAGAGAGCTAAGTACACACCACCAGTTCATCCCCAAAAGCGGCTTCAAATGAATCAATTAGCTGTTTCTGCATTGAGAAGACCGACTGCGTATTCGTTGAGCTACCAACTTAAAAGCTCTTCTGTGGTGTTATAGAGCTGTCTCACAGATTGACACTTATGTGTCCACTATATAATGATGACAATCATGTGCTGGGCATTGCCAATATTTGGTCAGCCTTGCCAAGGAGCAGTCTCATTGCCATCTGCAACAGTCTGATGTGAGCGATTGCTTTCTTTATTGCGAAACATAAGTAATAAGAATTAAGATCCAAGCAACGTAAGTAAGCTGGTTTCAGTAGGCCATTCAGTCATGCAGATTACCAAACACTGAGAATCTCATTGGTGTGCACTGCGAGAGGCGCTATATAAATTGATAGATACAATACAATACAATACTGAGAATCTTGTTCTGCCCAAATCCTGGAATTTAGGTGTCTGGGCATAACATGTTTATCTCATGATTTGGTCCATTGTACTCAGTCTACCTGCTTGAAGGACTATTGATTTTGCAGTTTCACTTACAAGCAACCATCACATAATAGCTATTATGCGCAAGATGTGAATAATAGCACTGCGGTGTGGAAAATTTCTGGTCTGATCAAACGCATCTATAGCCATTGTGACTTTGATGGGTGACAAGAGTAATACCCTTGGTTAAACCACTGATCATTTTACTGTTGCAACATAAATCTGTATTTCAGGAGAAACTAGTGTACTATGGATGCAGAGACCTGCCTGCATAGCGTAGAGCATAGAAAATGAGGACCAGACCACAGCAGGATATCTAAAGACCAAGTACAGGGATCCTAAGAGCAGGCCATAGTTCTTCCTGTTTATCTCAGAGCAGCAGACCCTGGCTAAATAATAACCAGCTCTCTTTGAGTTTGGGACACAAATAATTAGTGAAATAAATGGTTCAGGCTTGTTTTGCTTGTGCTTGCTCGAGTATCTTTTCCAAAAAGTGGCATATTAAAAGTATTACTTTTAAATTTTCTGTTAAATCATGAGATCAACAGTTATTTTGTTTTCTGTGTCTATTAACTGTTGTGGGTGGAGTTGGGTCATTATAATAATAATAATAATAATAATAATAATATTCATTTATTAATTCAAAGTGACAAGTACGCAGTAATATTACATGTTGTAGTAGTAACATAGATAACAAGCTTAATAGGAGTTGAATTTAACTGTATTGCAGTTAAAGGCATGGCACCCATCTGGCCTACTGCTCATTTTATAGTCACTTCTAGGTAGTGGAAGGCTGAGTCAACCTTGTGGGGCTAGCAGGCATCGAACCCACATCCTTCTGATCTTCATGCCAGTGTGTTGCCATTCAGCTATCTCCCTGCCCTATTGAGACAATGCTGTTGGTGTTTTTGTATGTGCTGCAGATGTGTTTAGCCTTGGTTTTTGTAAGATACTCAGTTACAGCAGTTGTTTTGAGTGCAACTGGATCGCCTTATGACGATTTGACCCAATCAATAAATCCTTCCATTTAGTGAGGGACTATTTTGAACTATTCTTGGCAGCTTGAATTGATTAATTTGGCACTGTTGCAAAACTAATTGTTTCAATTGAATTAGCCAGCATGTTGGATCTTGTATTGATCTGCACTGGATGAGGTTGTTGATTGGAGCCTTTGATTGTGTAGGACATATAGAATAGGCAGGTGAATTTACACAGTGAGCTTTGTTGTTAATCTAATTTACGGTAATCACATTTAATTATATACCAATTAATATCTACACGAAATAATCGCTGGTAATTAAGTTCTGATGACCTGCCCAAAACAAGCGGCCTAGTGTAAGCACACAAATGCGAAACTGACTCATCTGGACCTAACTCTTATCATCATGTTGACATAGCTAATTGTTTGAGCAACAAAGTATAGAACAAAAAGGAATGTTTTCGTATCGAAGATGGATATTAATAGCAAAGTTTGCAATTATTTTGAAATTTGTAACAAGTTCTAGAAATTAGACACTCTTTTCACTGAGACAGATACAGATGTCTTATAGGTAGCATGTATCCTACATTTTCGGTCTTTCGGAGTATATATGCTAAGTGTTAAATTTTTCGGCTTGCAAATACCGGTAGTGGTTATTATTAGCCGAACAAATAGGACCACTAAACCGTCGTGTGAAGAAACTTTCTGCCAAGTCATTTGAATTTGCTTGACTTTCAAAGTTGGAGGGGTGCTAAAGGGATATAAGAAAATCAACATGAGAGGAAATTCTCTGAGGAATTGCTTCAGATTAGGAGTTAGATGCTTGAACTACTATGGACATGGTAGCCTATAGATTGGTTGAAGCACTGGGCTTGTAGTGCAGAAGAATGCAGTTTTAGGCGGAATTAGGCCTCATCGAAGAAGTGAAAGGGTAGGCATCTTGAGCACTTTCTTTGTGGACATTTGCTCAGTGCCATCTGTGCTCTTTCCTCTGGCTGTGTATGCAGCATCAGTTACATTTGTATTCTTATTTGTATTTCCATGTTAGCTCGTATTAGGCTTAAACGAATACAGTGCATCAGTATATTTTAAATACCTCTATTTGATTGAAGTTACGGACTTTCAGTTACTTAGATGGTACAGCCTAGTCGCCTTGGTGCATTGAGCTGAGATGAACCTTTTTTGGCTTTTAAACAGTACCCCTTTGCCGTACCCCTTTGCCACTTCTGTTGTGGGAAACTATGGAATAGCTGCCTTGATACAAACAAACTCTGTGTGATAGGAATAACTAAGTTTGCTTAGCTTTTTACCAAACCTTCAAGTTTTAAGATATTAATAGAGAGGTAGACAGACACACACACACGCACGCACAGACAAAAACACGCACACGCAGACAAACACACACACACACACACGTGTGCACAGATGATTTATTAGACCTGTGAGCCAGAGGATTGTAATGCCATAGTGGTGTTATTATTTAGACAAGCCTAATCCTACTGCTAAGATGTAGCGAAATATAACTTATCAAATCTATTGTTAGTTTACTTAATTAATTAATTAATTTCTAAGGTTAGGATAAGATAGTCAATTACGAGTGGCATTTAGTTAATTCATGAGTGGCTTTCATTAATACGTAATTAACTGCCTAGCGAACCGTTAAAACAGCGTTAACGGCTCCATGACGTAATACGATTTATCCAAGCGTTACCGTGACGACGTAATGAAGGAACGAATAGAAATGCGTTGAGAGAGAACTTGAAATTTGGAGTTCAAGCGAGTTGGACGATTGGAGACGTTCCTGCGATTGGAAGGACGTTTTCGGTGAATGAATCGTCAGTTTCGAGGTTCTAGATGACTATGCATCTTGCGATGGATGATAGCATCGTCGTGGCGGACTTTTAATCGAAGTTAGGAGTAACCGTTGAGCATAAAAGGGCCGACGAGTGATCCTTTCGATAAGTCTACATGGAAGCGTAGAACGGTTGAGTTGTCGTCGTTTCTGCGTGTGGATGATTTGAACTGCGGATGTTTACGAAGGATTGATTAGTCTTCGTACAGCAACTTTAAAGCAAACGATACGGATTTATCTAATTCCGGTTTGTCTGTTGTTGTGACGATCCTTTTCAACAATTACTTCCACGTTGGAAGAACTGGTTGGAAGACGAAGCATTGTTACAATTACATGTCTTCGCCGCGACGCTTCAGAAGAAGATTCATCTCCGTTGAAATACATATCCTTCGACGAAACCTACTCCTACATTGAAACCAGTTTCTACGAACTCTACTGCGATGTCATCGAAGCGAGACTGAAGTTGTCTGAAGGATCAGATAAGCTCATAAAACATAATTATATCATTTTAATAAATAATGCCACTCATAGGTAGATAGGTATTTATTTGGATTGTATGTCAATTGATTGTTTTTCTAATTAACACAATACAAGACTTTTCTATAAAAATGCCTAGTGTTTCCTATAACCTTATTTGAAGTAATGTAATGTTCTACTCTGCCATTACGGACGCAGCAAAAAGGCGACTAATCCACATTAGGGCTACATTATGGGTGCTCAGCGTCCAGGATTTTGAGAGACTTTGCTAACTCAAGTAAACTATTAGTTAACTTGCACTAACGCTGTAGATTTATGCTTTCTGTGAAAATTAGAGACGATTAATTTGAATTTTAACGGCACGCACACTTGACATTTTAAACGGTGCAATAAGCCATTGAAGTTGAACATTTAACGTTACGTCATAACGTTACGTCATAGACATAGATTATATATTGTAACTAAGAGGTTGCATACAGATCTTAGGTAAGATTTGAGAATTTTATAAAGCGCAAGGCTTTTGATTAATTACTTGGTTGAAATAAAGTAAACAAGTAAGATGTCGGCTACTGATTATCAACAGTTAATTCAGGTAGGTCGAGACTTGGGGATGGAAGGAAACGACCTGAAAAGCTTCGTGACAGAACGACAAGCTGAACTGAGAGAAGAGAGAGCCAAAGAAAGAGAAGATAAAAAGGCGAGAGAGTTAGTAGAGGATGAGCGTGCTAAGCGTCAAATGGAAATAGAAGAAGAGCGAGCTAAGAGACAAGCAGAGGATGAGCGTGCTAAGCGTCAAATGGAAATAGAAGAAGAGCGAGCTAAGAGACAAGCAGAGGATGAGCGTGCTAAGCGTCAAATGGAAATAGAAGAAGAGCGAGCTAAGAGACAAGCAGAGGATGAGCGAGCTAAGCGCCAGATGGATTTTGAGTTAAAGAAGCTTGAGGCAGAGATTAAAGTCAAAGAGATTGAAGCAAGGGCGGTTTCTGATCGTAGGCAAAACGGAGAACATAACGGTATGTTTGTAACTGATAGGGAAGAGGGAAACGGTGGAAATCACGGAAGAGGAATAAGAGATATTAAGTTTCCCAATTTTAATGAAAATAAGGATTGCCTTGACGCGTATTTGTTGAGATTCGAGAGAACAGTTGAAGCATATGAGATACCACAAGAAATTTGGGCTTTGACACTAGCTAGACATCTCGAGGGAAAAGCTTTGGAAGTATACCAGAGGTTAACTTCTAGAGAAGCACAAGATTATAACTGTCTAAAAGAGCAATTGTTAAAGAGATTCAGATTAACTGAGGGTGGCTATAGGCAGAGGTTCAAGGACAGCCGTATCGAGGTCGGAGAATCTTGTTCCCAGTTCTTAGAGCGTCTCAGGAGGTATATCCAACAGTGGTTATCCATGGCAGGATTCGAGAAGGATTACGAAGGATTGGAGAATTTGATTTTAAGGGATCAGTTCTTCTCAACGTGTTCCATGGAATTGAAGACATTCCTCACGGAGAAAGGAAAGATCAGCCTTAAGGAAATGCTAACCCATGCTGAGTCTTACATAGAAGCTCATGGTTACAAACATGGAGACATGACAATGAAATCCATAGTAAGATTTTCTCAGGACAGGAATCAAAATCGAGGATACGAAGAAGAGACTAAAGACAAAGTTGTTAACACAACAAATAGAAGTAGAACTGAAACTAGATTTGATGAGGAGACCAATCTCAATAAGTTTAGAAACAGAACATATAGCAGAGAAAGAGGACAATCTGTTGAACATAAGATTGTTTGCTATTTGTGTGGAGGTCAAGGTCATAAGGCAAGTCATTGCCCGAATAAGCTTAAAGGTGTTGTCAAACACACGACAGCAGCCATACAAGTAGTACAGAATAGCGCGTATAAAGTGAAAAATGGAATACTTAAACAAGATACAAGACAGAGACCAGAAGTGAGTGATATACAAACGACTCCGATATGGGATGAGGTACCGGTATCGATTAACAGGGTGGCGAGTGCCATTGTAGCAATTGATGGCAAACCATCGAACCTGAACGAAGAAGAAAAATCAGTTAGAGTTAACGGAAAGGAAGTTGAGTGTATTTATGATTCGGGAGCAACATGCTGTGTGGTGAAGAGAGCACTTATAGACAAGTCAGATTTGACAGGGAAGGAAGCAATGTGTACACTGATAGATGGAAGTACACGTTACTATCCAACAGCTAATGTTGATGTAGATAGTGAATATTATACTGGGCAGGTGGAAGCCTTAGTGATGGATAATCCAGTGAAACCTATGATTATTGGAAAAATCAGTGGAATCAAGTACATGCTAAGTAAAGATAAGAAGAGTGATGCATTACCCAACATTTGTAATGAAACGAAGAATGTACAAAGAGACAGGGGTGAAATATACACGGACTTAGAAACACAGAGGCATAGGTCAACGGGTGTAGATGACGTCACAGATAAGCCGATTGTAAGAAATGACGTACATTCAACGGTCGTTACTGGAATACGGTCATCGAGGAAGAGGAATAAAAAGCGTGAGGTTACTAAATCAGCTGAGACGATAGAGGTCAAAGAAACTTCTAGTGATATTGACATATTGCGAGAGGAAATAAAGAATGTATATGATTGCATATTAAAATTAAAAGAACGCATTGATCAGACGTGTGCAAAGGAACTGAAGGTGACGAACAAAGTGAATGTCAAAAGTAAAAAGAATTTTGACAGAGGAGATGAAGTTGACAAGAAGTCAAATGTCAATCATGAAGAAATACATGATACAGAGACAGTTGCCTTTGTAACAGCAGTAATACATGATGGAGACTTAGGAATGAATAGAGAGGAAGAAATTCCAGAGCTATACAATAGTAAGCAAACAAAAGATTACAGGGATGTAGACAAAAATCCTAATCTGTATGAGAAAATAGATTTTAGCGGACACACGATTAGAGACGACAATGTAAGTCCTAAGGTGGAATCGATTAACAAGATTGTGGATAGACCGAGGCCGAAAACTAAGAAGCAAGTGAGAAGCTTTCTGGGGGCAGTAAATTACTACCGAAAGTTCATTCCACACTGTGCTGAACTTATGGCGCCTTTGTCTGATCTAACTAAGAAGTTGTCACCGAATGTAGTAGAGTGGAATCCAGAATTGGATAAGGCCTTTAAAGAGTTAAAGGGAGTATTAGCTAAGGCACCAATTTTGAAGCTACCTGATTTGAACAAGGAGTTTGTTATTCAGACAGATGCTTCAGGAGTAGGACTTGGGTGTGTTCTAATGCAGAACTATGATGGTATTAACCATCCAGTCGCTTAT
This sequence comes from Aporrectodea caliginosa, assembly GCA_020284085.1. Taxonomy (NCBI): domain Eukaryota; kingdom Metazoa; phylum Annelida; class Clitellata; order Crassiclitellata; family Lumbricidae; genus Aporrectodea; species Aporrectodea caliginosa. The sequence continues at coordinate 466,501 of JACEVL010000581.1, forward strand.
GCAAGCAGGAAGTTGTTGGAAAGAGAAAGGCGATACTCTGTGGAGGAAAGAGAGTGTCTGGCTATTATGTGGGGAATTGAGAAATTCGACAGGTATTTGTTTGGAAAGCAGTTTGTGATCGAGACGGACCACTGCGGATTGCAGTATATGAGAGAAGGACGAATGAAGAACGCAAGGGTGATGAGATGGAGTCTTGCCCTGCAGAATTATAGCTTTAAGGTGAATTACATTAAAGGATGTAATAATGTAATATCCGACTATCTCAGTAGGGGTCTGATATAGGAAGTAGATAATTTAATAGAAACCTGTAGGAATATAAATATTTATATAGAATAGGTATGTAGCATTGTTGTTGTTGTTTTATACATGTAGTTTAGATAATAATATAAGTAATTAACAAGTAGTTTGATAAGAAGGTTAGGTAGATAAAGCCTGTAGACAGTCTTTAAAAAGAGGGGCCTTATTGTAGCGAAATATAACTTATCAAATCTATTGTTAGTTTACTTAATTAATTAATTAATTTCTAAGGTTAGGATAAGATAGTCAATTACGAGTGGCATTTAGTTAATTCATGAGTGGCTTTCATTAATACGTAATTAACTGCCTAGCGAACCGTTAAAACAGCGTTAACGGCTCCATGACGTAATACGATTTATCCAAGCGTTACCGTGACGACGTAATGAAGGAACGAATAGAAATGCGTTGAGAGAGAACTTGAAATTTGGAGTTCAAGCGAGTTGGACGATTGGAGACGTTCCTGCGATTGGAAGGACGTTTTCGGTGAATGAATCGTCAGTTTCGAGGTTCTAGATGACTATGCATCTTGCGATGGATGATAGCATCGTCGTGGCGGACTTTTAATCGAAGTTAGGAGTAACCGTTGAGCATAAAAGGGCTGACGAGTGATCCTTTCGATAAGTCTACATGGAAGCGTAGAACGGTTGAGTTGTCGTCGTTTCTGCGTGTGGATGATTTGAACTGCGGATGTTTACGAAGGATTGATTAGTCTTCGTACAGCAACTTTAAAGCAAACGATACGGATTTATCTAATTCCGGTTTGTCTGTTGTTGTGACGATCCTTTTCAACAATTACTTCCACGTTGGAAGAACTGGTTGGAAGACGAAGCATTGTTACAATTACATGTCTTCGCCGCGACGCTTCAGAAGAAGATTCATCTCCGTTGAAATACATATCCTTCGACGAAACCTACTCCTACATTGAAACCAGTTTCTACGAACTCTACTGCGATGTCATCGAAGCGAGACTGAAGTTGTCTGAAGGATCAGATAAGCTCATAAAACATAATTATATCATTTTAATAAATAATGCCACTCATAGGTAGATAGGTATTTATTTGGATTGTATGTCAATTGATTGTTTTTCTAATTAACACAATACAAGACTTTTCTACAAAAAATGCCTAGTGTTTCCTATAACCTTATTTGAAGTAATGTAATGTTCTACTCTGCCATTACGGACGCAGCAAAAAGGCGACTAATCCACATTAGGGCTACAAGCGCCTCTGAGTAGAAATCTTGAAGAGGCGCTATAACAAGTGCTCATAGATACATATCAGGGCATATTAGGTCTGCTTTACCAAGACATGTCACAGTCCTTTGCCTGCTCTCTTATCTGCTCTTGGCTTGACTATATGCCAACTCTGTGTTTGCAGGCATCTGTGATCTTGAAGTCAACAGGAAAGTCCTACACATTTGTACTTGTCGTTTGTAATTGTCGGACATCTGCATTGTCTTTCTGTTGAATTTGGAATGTATTTCAACTTGCCTGTATGACTTATAAACCCCTATAACGAGCACTCCTACAAACCTTCAGCTACTTGTATTTCTGTACTAACCCATGGTCTTGGGGCATGGGTCTTTTCGTTGAGCCTCTATGTATCAATGTTATAGGCTCTGGTGCATTGCCTGTTGCTGCCCCTAGGAGCGAGTATAACATTGGGTAGATCAAGATAACATATTCACTGTAAGACCAGCATGAGCCAAATAAAATGTACAGACTACCAGCAGGGTTGACCAGATGTAGGATCAAATTGACAATAGATGGTTTAGTTTCTTAAACTGCTGCGATAATTTGAGAAGCCAAAATGGGGTCATGGTTGGTGGGTCATGGAGATATAATTGTTATATTTGGAATATAGCATTTAGATCTCTGTGATTCACCATGCATGAAAACATTAATCAGTTGTAATAAATTAATTGCATTAATCAAGCTTGGAGTGTAAAATGAAGGTACCAATGAAGTGAACCAAGGTTATTGATGTGTGTGTACTGTGCTTGGTAATGAGTGGTGTACGAGTATAAAGGAGATTGAAATGTGTGAAATTTTTAGCTAGAAAAGAGTTTTCAAGGAAAGAGGGAGGGTCAAGAACCGGTTGGGATTCAAAGTTGTCTTGCATGAATGCCTGACTGTCACAAGATAGGCTTAGGTAGAAGTTGAGTAAATGATTAGTGATTGGTGATGTTAGAACAGTGTGACAAATTGGGGTTTAAGAGGGAAATTGAGAAAGTATGATGAGGTCAAGGGTGTGGTGCTTGATATGAGTGGTAAAGCTAATGTGTTGGACAAGATTGACTGATCATGAATGGAGATGCAGGAAGTCAGATGCAGGAGAGTCAGTGGGGTTATCAACTGGAATGTTAAAATCACAGGTGAGTAGGAACTTGTTAGGAGTAGTGGCAGCAGGTGAGGTGATTGAGATAGGCAGAGAGGGATGGAGGAGTAGGTAGACGAGGTAGGAGGTGGATAGATGTTGAAGACTGTGAGTAGGTTTAAGGTATTAAAGTTGAAGAGGTAGAGAGGCACATTTGAACAAGCAAAGGTTTTGGCAGGAAATGTTGCAGACAACAGCCAGTTCACGGACCATGAAAGTGTTGCCACCACCAGAGCCTGAAAGCACTGAAACATGGCTGTCTTACTTGTTAAAGCAGGCATAACAATTTGAGAACAGCTGAGTATGTTTCTTCCTCTGTTTCTGGTAGTTAATTTAAGATTTTCAGTGGAATTTGGTTATAGGAAGATGTTTCGGTGTGTAAGAAAGTGAGACGTGTTGGGCCATCATGTCTGAGTTGTGGACCTACTGACCAAGGGTTCGTTTTGAGATACTTAGCTATACTCTGGTATATTCAGGTCTTGAAAATACACTGACAAATGGAGTTCTGCAACTGCAGATGAACAACGTTATTGACAAGGTGGGCAATAACCGTCCCGGCAACAACCTCTTGGCAAAAATGGCAAAAACCTCTTGGCAAAAGTAGACAGTGTAGTAATAAAATATGGAATCTTCACAGTTAGCTTCATCTTTTTATTTAAACCTGGCTTGCAGGTAACAGGGTTGATTGATTTAAATACATCATGATTTAAATCAATCAAGTTTTTCCTAATAAAAATCGCCTGATTTAAATGCGCATATAATTTCTTCCTAATAAAAGTCATTCACAAGTTTTACATATTACAGTCACTATCGAATGGTGTAATTATGAATTAGAAATTTTGCCCAACCACTGGCTTCTATGCACTACTAATAAATTATATACTACCAGGTAAGTATATACTATAAAGAAAAGGCAGTGACCCTGTTGACTGAATATTACTACTGCAGTGCAAATGGCAGTTTATTCTGGAGTAGTTGAACTGTTGGTCAGAATTTTTTTTTAATCTTAATCTCATATAGTTGACTTCAACTAAATTTATACTATGAGGTAATATAGATTTACTACAGTAGCTTTAATTTCCCACAAGAAACATTTATTATAACTATGCACTGTATGCAGCCTGTGCAGTGAAATATGATTTTCATTTTCTTTGCCCTAATACTTTGGAAAAACAGGCAACAACTGGCAGTAACCGGCAATAACCAGTTATATTGCCACTGTCCTGGCAACAATAGGTATTTGCCTGCATTTACCCAACCCTGGTTATTGAGACTTTTGGTAGACGCAAGAACAGAAACTCTTTGCTGTTCTGGAGAGACGTGATTGTAAATGTACATGTGCGACACCAATTATTTGGGATTTATTTTTGTTTCGGGCAAAAGTAAAACCTTGCCCCCACCACTGAAATTTCCCCTACGCCTATGCATGTACTTTAAAATATTGAAAAACTGAACAGTTTTGAAGCAGTGCAGATGTAGAGAAAATGAAGTTGGTAGTCCACAAAATTAAGAAATGTACTTTCCCAGTTTACAAGCAGATCATTAAAGCAGCATCCTGGTAATTATTTATTAAACATAAAGGAGATTTATAGATTACGCTGTTCTTGCAGAACTGAAGTCATTAGAACAACGAATGAGTGATAAATTATGAGGTGAGGGCATCTGCATCATAAATTAAAAGCATGTGCCCAGATAGATTTGATTAAGCACTAAGAACAGATTACTTGCAGTTAGTGAGTTTCACAAAGCAGGATGCTTAGTCACTTTAGTATAGTTCAGTATGGAGAGTGTAAAAAAATGAATGCCAAAAAATAGTGGCTGAATATGTTCTGTTGCATGCAGATCAAATGTTGTCCCTGTTGCCTGCAAAACTCTTAACCCTATGAATGCCAAAGTTGTAGAATTTGCTTCTTCTCCATAGCCTTGCCATTTGTTACATTGCTGCAATGTGGTTCTCCAAGCACCTTTCCAGATGACCCCAAAAATTCCCAAAGACTTTGCTGCAGGTGACCAGCAATTCAGTTGGAATGTATTGGCTTGTATATAATTTTGCTATGTATAATTCTACTTGAATAGCATTAAATATAGGCTAAACGTACTTAATGGTTTTAGCCTCAAGGCTGAAAACCTTTAAATCTATTAATGCCATCACTGAATGTTATTTGGCAGTGTATTAGTTTGGCTTAGAGAGAAGTCCTTCAGGCGTCCTGTTGGCATCATCTTGAGTTTAATTGGCACTGCTCCCTATAACTCCTAAGTTCCTCCTGGGTTTTCTTACTTTGATTTTAACCGAAGCGAAAGATATTTGATATTTAATTGAGCCGTCGGGCCGTGGACACCTGTATTTCGGTCTCAACGGGTGGGCCCACTTGTCATGATAAGTGGGAGTTATGCGTTTTCTCTCAAATGGGTCACATGTAGTTAAATTTGTGATATTTGCTGAGCTCTACTTCAGCATTTATTCACAATTGACCCAAACAACATTAACATTTTAACAACAAGAGTACTAAAAGTGACTGGGAAACCGATGCAGCTTGTCGTTGAAGTGTTTAAACAAATTTTCACTGTAATTGCCATGAAATGCTGTTTATTATTTGAGTCAGTAAAATATTTAAGGTGCTGTAAAAGGGGGCGTCTCGAAAAGTAAACTGGTACATGCAATTAAATTCATTTAATTAAACAAACCATGAACATTTTATAGTGCAGTGTTGGGTTTGTATTTCTGCCTTGGGCCAGTCCTATTAATTAGTTCCTAGGCTAATATATAGGAGTCCACCGTCAGTACTTTGATTGCTTTTTTTAATTGCAATAGCTCACATTTAGGTGGCTGTATAAACATGTTTTTTAGACAGCATGCACGAATTGCAAAGAAATTGAAGAATAACAAGTTCCAGGCCAAAATACCCTGTGTGCGTGTGGTCCATAACTTGAACAAACACAGAGCTGGTTACAAGAGGGCATTAACCTGTACAAGATGTGGAATAGTAGCTGAATTAGCATATTTTAGAACTTTATGGATTGGAGGTGTGAAAAGCCAGAAGAGGTATTTAAAATGTTGGTTTGGATTTTTTGCTGATTTCCGATTCCGATAAGTTGGCCTGCTTTTTTCGCCGATTCCGATCCGATTAATTGGCAGTATTCATTTTTATTGGCCGATATATGTATATATAATTAAAGATAAACCATAAAACCAAACAAAGGAAATATAACGTATATTGTATAATAACTAAAGAATAAGAAATCCAATCTTAATTATTAAATAGCATTGGCACAGACTTTCAGGGATAATTAAAGATTAATGATTACCGCAGGAGGTTGCCAAACAGGTTACTATTTCTGTATTAATGAAAGAAGAAATTGTTTTTGGTAATAATATTATTTTTTGTTAATCAGTTTTTAAGGCCTGAGTTCGCCGATTCTGATTAATACCGATTAGTGCAAAATCCCTAGTTTGGATAATACTGATGAGGATGAGTTGAACAGAGAGAGCTCTTAGATCTGACCTTTGTACAGGAGGGAAAATGCAGATGAACAGGAAGACCTTGGATGGGATGTTTACTTTGTAGCAACTCACTCCTGAGGACATTGCTGGAAGGAGAAATAGAGGGAAGCAAGACTGCAGAGGGAAACAATTGAAATAAAAAGCAAGAATAACATTTATGTTACCTTGGATTTGTAGTTAATGAGTAACATAATTGCCACATTGAGATCAAAAGAAGAATAACAATGGGAAATGAAACGCGCCACTTGTACAATTAAAACTGGACAGATGGGAGACTACAGGGAAGAGAGCTATGCTGCTGGATTGTCGAAGGACTAATAGTGTAACTAGATGAGAGAGTTAAAATGAACGAACAAGGCAAAGAGCAGAAAAGATTAGCATCATTGTATTCCTTGATATATCAAGAATTTTCCAGTGTATATAAATTTCCATTGTGTATGATGTAGATATATGTGGAATTTTGTGGATGTTAATTTTCATCATTTGCTGTGCATATTTTTGTAGCCAATGATATCTTCTACATCATTATATGGGCACCATAGAAGTTAGTTGCTTTTGTGGTCATGTATTCAGTGATGACAAGCCATATTAAACAGTGGCTTCTTGGTTAACTGATTTCTTCCCTAAAGAAATTCATGTAGTAACTGAAGCATAAACTATGTGCCTTCCTTTTAAAAAATTTTCATTAGCTGCTAAGCACTGTGTACAAGTTTTTATCATTATGATGAATTGCTTGGAAGTCAGCAAGATGATGAATAAATCATAGGCAATAAATACATAGAAGAATAAGGTGTATATTTATGGATGTGTATGTGTGCGTGCGTGCATGTACTTATTCACCCATTTAGTATAGTGTATAATAGTGTATATATTGATACCAGTGTGTATGTGCGCATATCTCGTAGTGTGTTTGCATGACTAGGTGTGTATGCACCAGGGTTGGCAAGTTGTTGTCACCGCCGGTTATAACCAGTTATTGCCATGGCAATAACCGTCCCGGCAACAACCTCTTGGCAATAATGGCAACAACCTTTTGGCAAAAATAGAATCCATTAATTATTGTGGTAATAAAATATGGAATCTTCACAGCTAGCTTCATTTTTTATTTATTCTGGCTTGCTACTTTACAGAGTTGATTGATTTTAAATATATCATGCTTTAAATCAATCAAGTTTTTCCAAATAAAAAGCGCCTGATTTAAATAACCATATTATTTCTTCCTAATAAAAGACATTTACAAGTTTTTCATATTAAGTACAGTCAATATCGAATTGTGTAATTATGAATTAGAAATTTTGCCAGACAATTGGCTTCTATACACTATTAATAAATTATATACTACCAGGTAAGTATATAGAAAAGGCAATGGCCCTGTTGACCTGAATATTACTACTACAGTGCAAATGGCAGTTTATTTTGGAGTAGTTGAACTGTAGGTCAGAATTTTGTTATCTCATTCTCATATAGTTGACTTTAACTACATTTATACTAAAGGGTAATATAGATTTACTACAGTAGTTTTAATTTCCCACAAGAAACATTTATTATAACTATGCAGTCTGTGCAGTGAAATATGATTTTCATTTGCCTTGCCCTTACTTTGAAGAAAATGGGCAACAACTGGCAATAACCGGCCGGCAACAACTGGCAATAACCGGTTATTGCCACTGTCCCGACAACAATAGGTTGTTGCCGGTATTAACCCAACCCTGGTGTGCACGTGTTTCACTGGTGAATTTATATAGTGCCTCAGCATGGTATCTACTCTGGATCTATACTGCAAGCCCAGCAAATGAGAACAACGTGAAGTGCTTGTGTCTAAGCTCTACAGTACTTCCATTTCAAGTGAATGGCCCAAGAAGGGTTTGGCACCACTTTATTATGGGAATGGTCATGCTTAGGGTGCTATATGTGGCTGGAAGCAATGCAAGTTTTATGGATGGTCTGAATCAGTGAGGGAGGGATACTGTTCTCCTTTTCATCTGCAAGTCATATCTTGGTCATGCATTGCAAGTTACATAAGGAGACCAAAAAATTCAGGAAATTAATTAAACAAGAACACGCAGTTATGCCACCACTGGCACGAATCAAAATGAAGGTTATATTCTGTTATGCTAACACGCATGATTGCGTGCGTGTGATTGGGGGGTTTCTATTTTATAAATGTTATTGTCAGTCAATAAAATATTTAACTGTGTAGCCATTCAACTTTGAAGACCTATAGATGCAAGGCCAGAGGTAGGCTGGTAGTTTTCAAATTCATGCCAACTCCTTAGTCATAATTTAGCGTATGGCCCATATTTTTATGTACTAGTATAGTCACGTGGCATATGTAGTGTTTACACGTATGTAGTATGATATTTTATATCTATAGATGTATGCATTGTATATATTTCTATTATTTGTACATAACACCTTTAGTCCTTTTAGGTATGTGTGTATACTGGACCCACATTGGAATGCAAGCTGTGGCAGATATTTTAACACTTTAATAACGAGCTGCATTGGTTTCCCTGTCGCTTTTCGGACACTCTCGTCGTTAAAGTGTAAGCGTTGTTTTAAACTTGGGCTGCTTGTTTTTCTTTTAGAAAGAAACTATGAATTACATTCATTGTGCTAGGATGACCTAGAAAGCAATGTTATGGTTTCATTTAAGTACGAAGAGACTTTTGTTTATGTAGTGAATTTTGTGTGTTTCCGAAGTTTATGTTTAGGAGGCTGATGAAAGAGAGGTCATGCAATCTGTGAGGTGAGCTTCTGTTTTATGTGCCACATGTGCCCCTATGAGACTGTGCTGTAAAATGAGTATACGGGTTGTATAATGTGGGTGTGACGGTCAGGCGGATCACCGAACTGATCACCGAAACTCTTATATATGCGGGGGCTAAGAAAAGGAGACATATGATTGATTTTCGTGGTTGTATTGAAAGACTGCTCTTCTTCTTTTTATCCTCTGCTTCTGTTTTATTATTCTCGGAGCAATTTCCTTATACCGGTATATACTGATATAATTTATAATTAATATAATAAAAGAACAGAAATGTCATGAAGGCAACATTTATGTAATGCTGAACTTTAAATGACATTCACTAGGGTTCACAAAGCATGCCAATCTGGCATAGGCAGAGAGAGAGGGAGGAGAAGGGGAGAGGGAAAGGGGGGGGGGATGGATGGAGGGAGAGGGAAAGGACTGATGTCAATCACATATCACATAATGACACATCTCTTGAGATTTTCAAATTCTTTTTTACCGTCTTAAGATGAGCAATCATGTAGCGTATTATTAGCAGTTGAAGGCCATTCTGTTCTGTACACTTCTTCAATTAAATTGGATTACTAAACTTGTAGTACTTAAGGTTAAACATTTCACATAAATTAAAAACTAATTGAGGTTAAACATTTGAATTACTTGTGGTTTGGTATGGATTACATGCAAGATCAGCTCATGGCTGAATACATAAATGATGAACAAGAAGAAAGACAATACACTTGTGCTTTTGTTTCATGAACTGTGTAAAATCACAAGAAGCTAACCTTTGGTTTGTTTGAAGATTGCATGTATATAATTATACAATGTTAGTAAACGGGGTGTATGTGGATGTACTTATGGGTCCATATTATATACATATATATATATACATATATATATATATAATTGTATAGATATATATTGCTGTATATCTGTATAATTTACATGGCACCCGGAGATAATTGTATCCTGGTGTCTTATCCTTAGCAATATGAATCATCCTTTCAAGTAGGGTAACTCGGTTCATATGATCAAAACAACCAAGTCTTCACTAACTTTCATCCTGCGGTATGATGAGCACATTTACATTTTAATCCTGCGGTATGATGAGTACATTTACAGTATCATCTTCGTAACTTTTTGGCTAGTTTCACAGAAAATACATCAAGATGGCCGACTGACTAGAGCGCGTGACCTGTAATGTGGAGAGTATGGGCAGTTGCAGTGTAGGGACCTTGAGCAAGTCCTTCACTCACAGTTGCTCTGCACCATCGATGTTCTGTCGTATGTATGTATGTATGTATGTATGGAGCAGGACTTTACCCCCGGCCCATTACCCCTGCCATTACCCCCTGCCATTACCCCCCAGCCATTACCCCCGTCCCGTATAATAATATAATTATAACAATTAATATAATATATTAATATTATATATTATACATATAATTATAATAAATAATTAATATATTTATTAGTGATATTAATTATTATTACATATTATATATTATTTTAATAATTATATTACTATATTAATTAATAAATATTATTATAATTCATTATATTATAGTTATAATTAATAATTATAATTATTATTTATAATATTATATATTATTAATTATAATTATGATATATTATTATACGGGACGGGGGGGTAATTTGGGGGTAATAGCCGGGGGTAGAGAATCCTAAAGTCCGATATGTATGTATGAGCACTTGTTATAGCGCCCCTTCAAGATTTCTACTCAGAGGCGCTCCCGACTACAACACGGACACTGAATCGGAGTTTCACGCCGAGCGCATGAGCAATTGCGAGTCAAGGACTTGACCAGGGTCCCTACGCGGCGGCTTGAGGTGGATTCGAACCCGCAACCCTCTGGCTGCAAGGCACCGAACATACCCCCAAACCACCGCGCCCCACTATGGTTCATGTGCTCTTCTGTACTTTAGAAGGAGGGCAATATTAAATACAGTTGTACTGTAGTCTGTATAGTACTGAAATCATTGCATTCCTGTCCAGCAAAGGATCTCTTTCTATATGAGGCTCGTGGTTTATAAAGCACAGAGCTCTGGCCAACCATAATGTTCAAAAACAGTCCCTATACAGTCTCGTCACTATATTCAACAACTTCATCTGATTGCTCAATGCCCATATTAGGCCATACCTAAAGTTACAACTGTGCTGGGTGAATGAGTTTTATGATTGATGGCTCTAAATGTTGGAATTCCCTCCCTGTGTCTGCTCGTTCTACTCTACTCGGTTGCTTACAAGTGTCAGTTCGTACTCAACTTAAAAACTTCTATGTTCCGGATGGCTTGTCAACCATAGGCAGACTCTCTTTCTCTGCGGACTGATCTGGATTATTACCACTTGGATTTGATGTGCCATTGCTTGATTCCTTGTGCATTTGACACCAGTGCTATAAAAGTTACGGATTAAGTATAATAATTTTATTTAATTATCATAATTGTAATCGCTTATTTATACAGTGCCTTTTCTAGGGCAACTCATCAGAGGCGCTCTCGATCTAAACCAGGATCGAACAGCATTGTTTTCAAGCGCCTATTTATTCATTCATTCATTTCGGATATTTATATAAGCGCCCCTTCAAGATTTTACTCAGAGGCGCTCCCAACCACAGCGGACACTGAATCGGAGTTTCACGCCAAGCGCATGAGCAATTGCGAGTGAAGGACTTGCCCAGGGTCCCTACGCGGCGGCTTGAGGTGGATTCGAACCCGCAATCCTGGTTGCAAGGCACCGAACATACATCACACCACCGCGCCCCACGAGACCAAGCTTGAGACCAAGGTTTTAATTTGGCTCTTATGGAGTAGAGTTATAAACGAAAGATGCTAGGTAACCTATTCCAGAAAGTTGGACCGACCACAGCCTTACTTCTGTGCTGTACTATGACAGTTCTGAGTTCTGGTTGGAGGAACAACCAGGTCACCCTGTAGAGCAGAGCTAAGAAATCTACAGCCTGGAATGAATGAATGAGACACACAACTCCCTGAGATAAGATGGAGCACAGCCCACAAGACAATTGTATATAATATATATATATATATATATGTATATATATGTATGTATGTGTGTATATATGTGTGTGTGTGTGTGTGTGCATGCTTGTGTGTGTGTGTGTGTGTGTGTGTGTGTGTGTGTGTGTGTGTAATGTGAATAAAATGATTACAGGCTCATTCATTTTACATGGGGATGAAAGTGAAGGTTGGGCTGTTTTGATCTCATGTGACTGTGGCTACCCGGCTTGAAATGAATCATTTTATGATGGAGGAAGACAGGAGGATATATTTGTCTTCAGTGTAGAATGCCAATTTGCTTATTGTGCATTATGACGATAATGAGGCCTGTTCACAAAGGTTGGAACGTTTGTGTTTGTGCTTGAGACTAAAGGTTTTAATTTGGCTCTTGTCTGTCTCTTGTTTCAGTTGATTGCTGCTGTAATATTTAAGTTGTTTGACAACGGAGACCAAGTGGTGCAACGGTTGTCATGGACGGTGGAGGGACAAGCACGGACGATGTCCAGTCTTGCCTCGTCCCGATGGATGACTTCTCAGAGGTAATTTGAGGGCAGAGGGTAGTCCATGGAATCAGCCTTGTTTTTATTCATTTGACACCTACTCACTCTTGCCATGAAACTTCTAATTACATTTAGTGTGAAATTTATAAATATAGTAATGGATTGAAATGGATTGTTAGCAAACCAGTTTAATGTGAATTTCAGTTATTGATCAGGTAAAGGACTTCTGTGTGGCATAAGCTACATTGAGAGCATTTTCAAAATATTTTTGTGGTTGGTTGCCTCACTTTGTGTCTAGTATGGTCTATGGTTTCCTCACTTTGTGTCTAGTATGGTCTACTTGTACTTCTTTGAAGAATTCTTTAATGTAGAGGAACATTAATACACCAAGGCCACAAGCACCGTATAAAATCAAGGTGGCTTGTCCTAACTTTTGGAGGGCAGTTAACCAATAGAAATACATAAAAAAGCTTCTGCGATCAGTGTCTTAAGTTAAGTAGCGCTCTTACTTCAGTTACCACACTAAACTCATAGATTCATAGTACTGGCCGAGAGTATAAAGAAAAACAATGTCTGGAATGTGGTGAGTAAGGGTTCTAGTCCAGCCCGAGTCAGGGACTGTATAGGGACCATGAACAAGTCCTTCACTGACAATTGCTGTGAAAAGTTAAAGATTGCCAGAACTCATGGAATGGGAAACACTTTGGTGAAACACTCTGCACTCAGGTGGACCTGGAAGAGCTCTGTTATGCATTGTATTCCATTTTCCATCTTTGTTTTCCATAGGATCCATCTCCTGCTACAACTAAAGAACATGACACAGATTTCACAAGACTGACTTCGGAGGACAACGAAGGGATGAGAGAATTTCTGGACTCGGCCGCTCGTCTGTCGGTCGATAAATTCGACCTTCGTGAAGGATTTTATTGCGACTCACAGCCAGCTGCTTCATGGCATTGTCTTTCAGAAGATGACGTTACAGGTGATGCTGATTCTCTTTGTCTTTATACAGATCTCACCCGATCAATTCATTGAAAAATTAGCAGGGTCAGGGCCATATATGGTTGGCATGGAAAAAACCTGTACATTTTTAAAAATTGAATTGAATTTATTTGGTAACCTAAAACATACAGAGACGGTAAACGATAACAGAAATACATTGGCAAAACATGTAGAGGTTATTTAAAGTTATTTAAGGTAGCAGTCACTTGCTTTCGATATAGTTTCTGTAGGGTTTGTTTTTACTAAACTATGTACAGTTCAAGCAACTAGTGCTGTGGCTTTCCATCACTGACCTTGATTCTTCCTGTGAAATGTGATCTGATCACTGTTGTGATTTGTAATGCTGAAGGCATCAATTTATTTATTTATATTTTTTTAACTTACTTGCAAGAAACATTTCAACTGATGGCACCTTCAATTGATGAGTAAAATCAATTTATCTTATTTTTCACGAAGTTCTTTTATTACTTCTCAGGTTAGATTAAAAGAAAAATTTCACCTTTGAAAAACTTGGATTTTTAACACAATGCTTTGTGTAAGAACACCTTCATCAGCCCAAATTGATACTATGCCCTTGTGAAACGTAAAAGTAAATTTTTTTAATTTTTGTAGCTCACCATCGAATGGGAGTTTTTCCGCACACTTGGCAACCATTGAGCTCCATGGATCCAATGATCGAGCGACATCGATCAAGTCATAGATCTTCACCTCGACATGCAGAAAATAATACCTCATTTACACCTTCTGCTCATTGCAAATCAGAAGTTAGTGTCATCACAGTTCACCTTGAATATTTTCTTTGTATTGTATTGTATTTATAAATGTATAAAGCGCCTCTCACAGTGAACACCAATCAGAGGCGCTCCCAGTGCGAAAGACTCCGAGCGAAAAGAGTGGTCTTCAGACAGCGAAAAGAAGCACCTGGCCCACCAGATAGTATCAAAGAATGAGTGTTCTACTTTAGTCATTGTCTTGTGTGAGTGTCTACTTTAACATGTTTGGTGACATGGTATAACTTAGTTGCATACCCCAACCGATAGCTTAAATAATTTTCAATCAACAACATGAAAGTTTCTTGCTGGAATTACAGAGGATTAAGCTCATGTTTAATTAAAACCATAACCATAAATTTTATTAGTCACATGAAACAAACAAACAAATCAGTTCATGAATATAAATACAGTCAAATATGTAAAATGAGGATTATCAGGGAACAACAACAGGGAAATAAAACCCTAAAAGGACCAAAGTTCCGTTTAGCAGCATCACTCTTTGATTAAGTGATATACAGCGGCTGTTGTTTTTTCAATTACTCGTGAGATCAACATAACTTAACTAATTAACTATTGCATGCACATAATTCAATTATCTGTGGTATAATGTGATCGTGCAGTCTTCGTTGAAAGAGGCAAATGTTAGTATATCGTATATCATATTATGCAATGACATCTGGTTATTCGTATTATAATCCATATCCAATTTATGAAAAGAAATTTTAAGATATTAGTTGAATTTGTGTGTGCTTTCTTTTTGAGTGTTCTGGTGTCATGATCAATGTGCACATGTGCATTGCATAGGGAACATTGTTTCTGCTGTTTAGTGTAATGTATTTCTCAACATTTGCTTAGCACTTTTTGAGAACCTTCTGAAGGATGCTTCTTGCTAGGTGAGGTGGTCATTGTTCTGATATAAAGTGCAAATGAAAAGATTAAAGAGGTGACCTATGGTTGACATAGCAGAATTATATTCCAATTAAATTGCTTCAGAACAAACAGCACATTAAGTGTTTATGAATGAGTATGTGAATGTGAATTTATATTTAATTGTGGGATAATTCCTTCAAGCGAATGTAGAAATTGGATTCTCAGACTTTCATGTTGGGCAGTGAATTGTTTTGATAAGCCAGAAATAAATCTACATAATTTTTATTATAAAATGTTTGCTAATAAGGAAACTAATGGAACAGCATTTCGTGAAAAAAGAGGACTTAGAGCAGCTGACTTGTACTATATTGACAGCTTAGAGAAAATTGTAGAATTCGACACCGAATGCATAGTGAAACTTGTAGCTGTTTCAGTTTTGCATTATAATAATTTGAGGCTTTTTTTCATATGAGACATTGCTTGTTGCTGTTCATTTCGAAATATAATATGGTTTTCAATATTCATTGTCTTCTGAATCTTGTTTAGTTGATCTGTAAAGTTCCTGTTGTCCATTGTGAGCAGATTCCCGGTGAAAAAGTTCCAGATACTGGACAGAGTCACCCGACGCTGGACAAGTCACGCAGTTGCGACGTAGTTCTTGACGTTCTTGATGAGTCGTTGTTCTCTCCTGCGTCCGACTTTATGAACAAGAGTTCCGTTTCTAATGGCGCTGTTCTGCCAGATACTTTGGCAGGTAGCAAGCAAAAATTAGATGAACAGTATAATGATGAATCTGTTTGTCTTGACGATGAAGCCTTCTCTGTGCGGTCGCCTCTGATCTGTGATGCTAGTCGAGAACAAATGCCTTTGATCTGTAAAAATCAAACAGCTCCACTGTCAACTGGAGATTTACTTACAAAGCCGGTGACTGATGATGTCGACTCTCCGCGAATCTTGAAAACGGAAAGTGGACCTGGAGAGAGTGAGGTAGCTCGACCGAAGGTTTCATTTATACTTGGTAAGTTTGTTTAGACAGATGTTTTTTGAATTGAGAGATTTAATTTGTCAACTTCTACACCATTGATTTAGGCAGACCTGTGGTTGCTCAGTGGCCTCATTACCCATCTCAATGGGTGGCAAGCAGATTGCTGTATTAGTAACTGGCTGACAGCTTGGTAATATGCAATTGCTTATGTCACTTGTGAAGCCATGGGGTTCAAAGTGTCAGGTTGCAGTTACAGTCAATGAAACACTGGTGGGCGTAAAGATGACGTGGCCTCTTGGGTAGAAAGAGTGCTATTTTGAATTAGGCCTAAGCGCATGTAATGAATGACTCCATTCAATGATTGTGTTTTATCCCATGACAGAGTGATAGGTTATCAAGTTCTAGCTTAGAATGGAGGCTTGTGGACCATATTGCATGAAAATTGTACACCTCTAAAGTAATATTACAGAGGTGATTAGTCAAGGGTCTTAAGTGAAATTACTAATGTATACACGAATCCAGGATAAACTTCAGCTGTTCTAGTAGTAAGCACAGTTAGATATCTACAACAGGTTCTTATAGGGAAAATTGAAAAAAAATTATATACTGCTGACAACTGGTTCTCATGAATGAGCCCATCATGATGGATTCAATGAGGTAAGTCTGATTAAGGCAGAGAGCTGCAAATTGAAGCTTAAACTAGTTTTTGAACATGTTACAAGAACGAGAAAGTTGCCACATGTCTACACTAGGGTGCATCAAGAAAAATATTTTTATATATTTCAGTTGTCTACTATTTAATTGTTTTCCATTAGCTTATAGAAGTATTATGGTATGAAAGAAAATTTAATAAAAAAATATTTAGAGGTCCCCCAGGCCCTATGAAGTTTTATTGAATTAGACGACAATCGTATCTACAAAGACGACTCAATACTTTGTCACAAGTCTCGTGGCTCTCGCCACCGTGTCTTCGAAACACCTCGGACTCAGTATCAGGGTACGGGTCAGGGTCAAAAAAGAAACCACAGACTCGTCTGGGTACTAAGTTATTCGGATTGGGTCCTCCTATCTGTGTTCATGATGCAACAATCTGGTATTCGGTTGCCCACCTGCAAGCAGGTTTTGAGATGCATGATGTACCACTGCAATCTAGGCTAGCAGCACAAAGTGAGAGACCAGGATCTCGTGGGACGACGTCAGCTAAGGAATACTGAAACAAGTTTAAACTTTGTATTTAAAAGCCAACATACCTATTGTAACAGAGCATGCTGAAAAGATTGTGAAACTCCTCGATGATAAAAACTAACTTCGTTCAATTGATAAAAGTCGTCGTGAAACGCCAACCGCAAAACTGGAAGAAATGCAGTCTATGTTACTATGTTAGCATCAACTTTTCAGCTCTGGTCACCAAATGTGGAGAGCTTGGTTAAGAATGCAGAGGATATGGCATTCCTCGAGTCAATGAAGGTGACAGACCTGCCAGGTTTGGTGTATTTGACAAGACACTGGCCACGAAAGTTTCCAGATGTAATTGTCAAGGTGCCTCGGAATTTCAGTGTCTTAACCGAGCACATCATGAGATCGAAACATCAACTGACGAGAGTGACACTGACAAACCAGGGGAATCTGCTTTGGCTTCGGACGATGATCTGGAATTTGAAGCTGCATCAAAAAAAGATTCCACCACAGCTAACACAACCAACAGGAACAATGGCATTCATACCACCAAATGTGCTAAGCTGACCAAACCTCGTGTCACTTGCAACTTCACTGAAGATGACACCAACAAAGCAAGCGGCGTTCAGGCAAGCATTGATAACCGAGTCTGGAGGTGATGTATCCTTGGTTGCTGCTTCTTATACGCCTGCAGATCGCTCTCGACGCAAGGTAGTGGGTGACATAACGTAAGAGATCCAAGACGACTGGGTACCACCAAAACTATGTACACTGCATTGGGATGGACAGATGACATCCACTCTTAGAAATCACCGTGTTACTGAAGGACGCTTGACTGTAATTGTGGGTGAGGCAATACAGTTAAAGTTGCTGCGAGTGCCAAGTTATTTCAAGGCTACGGACCAGTTATGTGGAGAAATCATCGCAGAACTAACAATGAAGCTCATGACAAGATGGCATTATAACGATACCATTGTGAACATGACATTTGACACAACAAGCTCAAATACTGGCCACCGTACTGCAGCTGGTCAGGCTGTCATCGTCATACTGGTGAAGTTCGTCTATCTCAAGTGTTCACAGATCTGAAGATCGAAGCATCAAAGTCACCCGATGTCAAATTGTTCACAAGGCTTCAAAGTAATTGGGATTTGATACCACACAATTTCTCTCAGGTTCTTCCATTTTGTCCAGCTGATCATGACATGCAGGCCCAAGAGCTCCTGGCGATGATGAAGGCTGATGTGAGCGCCTTAACTAATGAGCAGTTTGAATAATTTATCTACGTGACGATTATCTCGAGTTTACTGAGCTATCACTAAGTCTTGTTTACGTACCTGCTTCTAAAGGTGAAGTGACCTTCACCTTGAGAAGCCGATAAGTGACCTTAGAAGACCCAGTGCTCTACATAAGGCAAGGTGGATGGCTAAGTTGATCTATAGCCGTAAAATTGCTCATTGTGAGTCACAAATCGCAGAGCTGCTGCTATGCATTATAACCAATAGTTTGCAAAAGCCCAAAATACATGCATTTACAACCTTCATTACTCATGTTATTTTTTAAATTAATTAAAAACATCGGAACAACATTGAATTTGATATTTAACATTGTTCGAGTCATAGTGTCACTAAAATTAAGCGATAACATGTGATTTCATATAAATGATTCTATGGTTTAGTCGAAATTGCGTATTCGGGGTTACTCGGTAAATGTTTGCCACTGGGGGACCTCTAAATGAACGTAGATTTCAAAAATCTTTTGTCTAATCTAATGGTAGTCATAGTGGAACAGAATGTACATACAGACAGCACTATATAGGCACTTCAAATTTTTGCCATGCAGTTGTGATGCACCCTAGTCTACACCTGTGTTTGCGTGGTAATTTTAATGTGTCTTTCTGTTGTTCCATGTTGTTTAAGTGCAGACAACACAAAATGTGTACAAAGCAGCCATGTTCTGTTTACTGTTGATAGCACAGCCCTCAAGCAAAGATTAGTTGAATGTAGGATTTGGTAATTTTGTATGACTCTTAACAATTGAAACTGCTCACTTCTAAAGGCTCTGGAAGACTAAGGACAAGACTGATCCGCATATTTCAGTCTTTCTCTGTGATCTGGTATGGTGTCTGCCTGAAGTTTTATCCGTGATCCAATTCAGGTTCCCGTTATTATGACTGGGTCGTTAGATGATCTTGACTCATTTCCCTTCTTGATTTGTAAATGGCTGGGTGTGTTTCATTATTCAAAGGCGCTGATCCTGATGAACAGGAAATTCCAGAGTTACCAAAACTTAACCGGTTGTCAGAACGAAGCGATGGTTCAGCACGTCATCAAAAATCTAGGTATGTCTCCTTCTACATGCTTTCTGTATCATACATAGGTATTGTAATTTGGTATGTAATGTAACTGAGCAAAAAGAGATAGGATTAGAAATGAGGTGACTAGAAGAGAGCTGGGACAGACGGATACAATTGTCGATAGAATAAGGAAGAAAAGGCTAAAGTGGCTGGGACATGTGATGAGAATGGGCAATGACAGATTACCATCGATGGCTTTACACGGATATGTGGAGGGAACTAGGAGTAGAGGAAGACAACAAAAGACATGGATGGATAATATACGAGAGGATCTGGAGAGAATGAAGATGAACATTGCAGAAGCAAAGGAACAAATCAAGGATAGAGAATTCTGGAGACGACAAGTTGAGGACTCATCGTTGGCCTTGGCCTGACGGAGGAGAAACAAAGAAGAAGAGAGAGTAACTGAGCATGTGGCATCTTTAAAAATTTCAAAAAATTGCATGAATGGTGGTCTTTCAAATTAATAAATATTATAGATTATAGTTAAAGCAAATTATACTAAGTTTTAACAGGCAGGCAAATCATATGTGGCTATTTAGGGATCCATGATCCCTTTCGGACCTCCGTGTAGCCAGTACATGTCAAACCGTTGCCTTATTGTTTCATTTGTTCTTTTTCTCTTCCGATGATCACAGAAATAAATGATTGAAATGATTGAAAAATCAATTGGGGCAATTTGGTGAAAGTTTTATACCTACGTTTGTATTTTGGCATTGCTTATCGATTTTCAGAAATAGTTATTTTCGTATTCTAGTAACCGGAATTTGAACCAGTGTCAGTGTCTTAGCCATTTCCTGGGGTTTGTGTTATGTTGGGTGATAGTGATGCGTGACACGTGTCGTACGAATACTGTTTTTCAGGAGGTCATCAGCGCATGGTCGACAACGTCATCGTCTTCCTGTCCTTGAGCTCTACAGTCGCCGTCGACTGGGTAGCGAAGTTTCGTTTGGCAACACGTTGCAACAGGTTCCGACAGAAATTGATGAAGAGACATTAGAGGGAGTTCATTTACAAGAAATGGCCAGTGAGTGACTTGTATTATTTGTCCTTTGAAAGCCGATAATGCTTGTCTTTGGGCCGTCCATAAATGACGCCACGCAATTTTGGCCGATTTTAACCCCCCCCCCTCGTCACACTTCGTCACAAAAGTAACACCCCCTCTGAAAATGACGTCACAAAGCTCTGACCCCCCCTAAAACCAAATTTCCATGGAAGCCAAAATGCTCCTTCATGGAACAAATAGGGAAAGCATGAATATTTTAAAATCTAACGGTGACTAAATATTGAAATAATTAGAAAATTATTAATAATGGTGTCCGTATACATTAAAATAATTTTAAAAATAATGAAAATTTAATCCTCAAAATTAGTGCTGTTATTAATAAAATTAAATTGTTGTTAATTGTTAAATTTAATAACATAGACCTGGTGTGACGTCACACTTCTCAGACCCCCCACCCCCATGTCACACATCGTCACACATTTCCGACCCCCCAACCCCCCTAGGTGCGTGACGTCATTTATGGACGGCCCCTTTGCCCATAGATGAAGTTTAACAACCTGACTATCTGGGGTTGTGTAATATTGTGTAATATAACTTGCTTCTGGCCAGGCAAAAATCATGATGCAGATGTTTCTTGAGCTGTATCTGATGTATCATTTAGGTCGCAGGTTTGAAGGGCTTAGCAGCCACTCTGGCCCCTGGAAACCAAAGTTGGACCTCATTCTGACTACCCTGTGGGCTCTGACTCGACACAGCGCTCATGAATAAGCTGGTGCCCTGCACTTGGCTTTCGAGTGGCGTTTTAGAAGTTTAGAGTTTACGATTGTGTTATGATTTTCAGTAGAAGATTGTTCCGGAAAGAGAGTGATCCTTTGCATGATGTATCATTTAGGTCACAGGTTTGACGACTCGAAGGGCATGCGTCGTCGCAAGATCTCACATCACACGGCGTCCGTGGTTCACATCGGTCACATGAAGAAAGTGAGGACGGCTCCTGTTCTGCCAAGACGTCTGCAGGAACAGCAGCTGCAGCATCATAAGGTAGCCATCGTTACCTATATCCAGGAAACCATTATTATTATTATTATTATTATAAATAAATTTGTAACGTCTCTTCATGCAGGTTTTTACACCGAAATGTGAATCGGGGGCGCAGATAGTCAGGCCACCAGGAGAAGATGCAGTTACATATCCAATTGCTTGAAAGGCAAAGGAAAATAGTAAGTTTTGAGCCGCTGTTTTGAGGAAAAGAAGTGAATTTGAGCTACAAAGAGAGAGCTGCTGAATCATGAATGATCCATTCATTGGGGCAGAGACATGGAATACATGTGAGCCCATAACTGTTCTGGTTGACATGAGTATGGCAAGAATTGTCCAGTTTTGCTTGATACACACGGATTTAAATTTAAGCTCTGTATTGATAGGCTGCTGCATATTAACCACTCTTCCAACACATGTATATGTATGTATCTGAGTATTTGTTTTGCACATTTTTCTGGTCCTACGTTTGCATACCAGACTTATTTGTCGGTTTTGCCAAAGATTTTGTACGTTTAAAGGGTATTTTTGTTCACAAGTCACCTCGGCCCATGTGACTACGTCAGGCCCATCCTTCTGATAGGTCGAGTCTGAGTCATACGGACTGTGTATGCCGCCTGTAGCTGAGTGTTTTTTGTCTCGGTGAAGGACGACCGACGTGGGCCATTGGAGTGACCTCGACCGTTAGTCACTGGTAGCTCTTCAGTCTACCGACCGACACATGATGAATTCCTTTTTTTGTGTACTCCTTGTGTCTCGATGGCTGGCCAAACGTATGTCATCTTACACCAGTGAGGGTCTGCTCGTCGGCAGCGTCATCGTGTGTGCGAACACTGTCACCTGTCGTCGCTGTACTCATCGACACATCTTGATCCAGAGACTCTGAACTTCCATGCCATCTGTCAGCTAAATTGACGGGAATCCGTTGGTTGGTTCTATGTGTGTGCGTGGGCCTGCCACTTGTGACTCTTTGAGCTTACTGTGCATTGTTTTGCTAACTGATGTAATGTATTCGCTCGTAACGACATTGAACATCATATAGGCTAACGCAGAGTAGATATCTGAAAGGGGCGCTATACAAATGTTCAATTACATTACATTGTATTAATTCCAGTTGATCGTCTGTTGTTATAGATGTTTGTGGAATTGGATGAGCTGTGCGTGGGTGAGAACAAGGAGTGGGCTTGGCATGAGAAGGCCCGATGGATAAAGTTTGAAGAGGAAGTGGAAGAGACGGCACAACGCTGGGGAAAACCGCATGTCTCATCACTCTCCTTCCACAGTCTGCTTGAGTTGCGTCGTCGCATTGAATCAGGTCTGGTCATAGCATATATCGAGATAGAATAGGGCATTTATTTTTTAACAAAAATATAGTTTCTTCAGATTATTTCTGTAAGGCTTGCATTTTTCATATATTTCACATTCCTTTGTTGAGTTGCACAGTTTGACACTTTAATGATGAGCTGCATTGGTTTCCAAGTCACTTTTAGTACACTCTCATTGTTAAAGTGCTAAAGCTCATGTTAAAACACCTTGAAATGCACATCACTGTTACCTGACCATTTGGTCCAGAAAACTGTGAGCATGGTGCCTAACGTCAGCTCTGGATGTATGCTTTGTGTGTGCGGGAGCCCATCAGCCGCGATACATGTGGTTAGGGGCCGTCCATAAAGTACAAGTACGTCACGCTCCAGGGGGAGGGGTTTAAGAAAGTGTGACAGTTTGTGACAGGGGGGGGGGTCAGGCCATGTGTGACATCACACATTTATTTATTTTTATTTTATTTATAATTTTTTTTTTTTTTTTAGTAGAATTTCATAGCTTTAAAAAATAATTTTCAAAAATTTTCTGAAACATTTTAATTAGTTTTATGTCAAAATAGTATGAAATGCATATCTCCTGAATGTGTTTTTCACGATTCCTCTCGCTAGGAGCGCTAGTAATAATGCTGTTGCGAAGCCTTGTTTATGTATTAGCCTTGCTTTCGGAAGTATTATTACTTCTATGTTCGAAAGTGTGACGTACTTTAGGGGGGGTCCGAGTTTTGTGACAGTTTGTGACAGGGGGAGGGGGTAAAAATGGTCAAAATAGCGTGACGTACTTTATGGACGGCCCCTTATCCAAGCGCTGTTCACATACCAATGAACTCTTTCTTATTAACGACTTTAACACCATTTAGGTTCTTGTGAGATACTTAAATGTTTATATATGGAAATTCACTTCTTTCGTTCAAAAAGCTGCTCAAAACTCACTATTTCTCTTGACTTTCTAGCACTTAGATATTTAATAATTATATTCATTTATTGAGAAAGGCAACTCTGATTGGCACACCGCAATCAGGTACAATGTCATGTAGTTTGCATCTAGCAGCATCATCTCCTGGCGGCTGACTATCTGCGCCTCAGATTCGCATTTCGGTGTGACCGTGCGTGCAATACAAATTTAATTAATTAATAATAATAATATATATTGATTCCTTCATGCACAAATGCTCAACACCATCAATGTTCTGTTGTATGGTCATGTGTGCTCGTCTGAACTTTGAAAGGAGGGCATCACAAGCACAGTTGTATTGTATTGTAACGTTGATTATTGTTGTCACTTTGTTGCTGATATAGCCGCCATCTTGTTGGATCTGGATGCTGTTGACCTTCCAACAATTGCAACAAATATTGTTGAGCATTTGGTCAACGATGGTCAGTTGTGTCCAGATGTTCAGGGTCATGTCCTTCGTGCTTTGCTGTTGAAGCACAGGTGAGTTAAAATCATGATCTTAAGCGAGGGTCCACTTCGATACATTCTATGCTAACCTCAAAAAGTTCTGTCCTTTTTTAGTCGTGCTGTGGTCGGGAGCACTTCTGAGTAGTAGCCTTGAAGGGGTGCTATATAAATCTCTGTAATGATTGAATTAATGAATCTACTCAATGCATTACATGAACTTCTTATTTGCCAATAACCATTAACCAAGTTAGACAGCTAGATGTTAATAATATAATATTCTTCTCTATTATTAAAACGGACACAACGTAGTATGATTGCAATTCATAGTATGAATGGATGATCACAAGTTATTACAGGAGTTGAGACAGGTAAGTTAGATAAAGACAAAAACACTACTGAAGACGTATAAATTCAGCTACGAACGCATCCAGACAGATCTACTCAACACCTAGCTGCCATCCTTGTTATATCTTGTTATACCAATAACCAAGCCTAGCTATGCTTAAAACAAGTGAGGGATCAGATTATTGAACTTTTAAATGAAAATGTTCGAGTTAAGTATTGCTAAACATAATTAAGTTCAGATCACTAATTAATTACAACAATGATTGAATTAGTGTTGTTCGTTTTGTTGTAATTTCTATTGTCTTTTTGTAAGAACACTTATCTTTAAAATTTATGTATTGTGTTTTTTAAAGGGTGTTATATCTAGAAATAATAGACTGTTGTATAGTAATTCTCAGTGATTGAGTTAGTTTGATTAATTTGTTCATTGCATTGTTACAAGAATGTTGGTTTTGTAACATTTCTCTCTTTTTCTCTTATCAAGGTGTTACATATATCTAGAAATGATGGATGGGACTGTGTATGAATTTTTAATTTAAGCAGACTTGAGGTCATTGCATGTCTTGTTCTAATTAAATTAGTAAATTTAGTTATTCATAAATTCACTTTGTCATTATAATTTGGTCGATAGCTGTTGTGGAGCATCAGATTCTGCTTCTTAGCAGTTGGCAGTTTCTGTATTTGTTGTTATTTCACATGCAACATTGTTGTTAGATGTTCTTGTTTGAGTTTATCATGATCTCTTGTGATGGGATGTCGTAAGCAGATGGTATGTCTGCGTGTGTGTGTGTGTGTTAGGCATTTGGCCGAGCAGCAGGCCTTCCTCCGAAGAAATCACTCACAGCACAATCTGTCTAACTTTGCGCAGAGGTGAATAATAATTGGTCGGTGTACGGTAGACTGAAAGTGCATTATTCTGAACAGCAATTCATTTCTAAACCCAGACAATAAATTTGGCATTTCATTATTAAACCTAGACAATACTTTAAATCCATTGGCAATTCATTTCTAAGCTCAGAATGAAGTCCAGTTATTTGAAATGGCCACATTACAATGTATTTAGGGCCTAAATGATGTGATTTAATGCCAATTTATTTATTTATCTGGCTACTTTAATGTCTCATATTTGCAGACATTATTTCTAAGCATATTGATCCTTGTAGCAGACAGTATGGGAACTACATTAGGCTGTCTGTGCTGATTGCAACATGTGGTCGGCTGTAGCAGCAGTTGAGGTCAGGCGGGAGGGGCATAGTCTCTACAGTCACAAGCAGCCTCAGTGACACAGAAGACAGAGGTCAAATACCCGGATGGCAAAGTGATGAATCATGTTTCCACTGTAAATGTGATGCTTGGGCAAAGTCAGGTACAATTATCTGATGGACAATTGCCTAATGTTGCATACATGTCTTCAGGTTCAAGTAACATGCTTTTCGGTGCAGCTTGTCCAGCGCACAACAGTATATGAGGAGATGCTGACTTCCAGTGGCTTAAAATGAGACATGACACTAGGGTGCTGCTTTCCTTTGGGTTTACTTGATCAGAGTCCATTGATTGAAATCTACGCATTATTAAAGTGCATTATGAAAGTTCTTGAGATTAGGCACTGGATGCCAGATGTGGTGGTGAAAAACCATTATTAGAAACCTTCAAAATTGACCACAATGCTATCTTAGATGGACAATATAGGCTAGCGCAGAGTAGATATATGAAAGGGGCGCTATACAAATGTTCAATTACATTACATTGTATTAATTCTGCTTTAATGAAGCTGATTAATGTGTCAATTCTAATGGAATGTCCTGTGTGGCTAGCACAGTTTTTGGATGCAGCAAAAACCATGTAGGGTCATTCCACATCAAATCAACCAGTAAAATAGCAGTTTGCCACCACACCCCTTTGGATTTTTCTGAAAATTTTTGTACATAAACTACTTGCAAAACTAAGAATAACACTGAAAATGTTAGCAGAATATCTCAAATTTTGACCGAGATATTAATTTTTGAAGTTAACAAACAAAAAACGTATCGTGAGAAAACGGCATGATCCACCAAGTTTGGACTGTCATACCTTGGTCAGGAAATGAGCTAGAGGGATGAACATTTTTGCTTGTAATCAGTTTGCTGTGTCCTTTTCCAATATGTAAGAATCTGAGTGAAGTTACTTGTGGTTTTTAATCTATAAATTTGTAAATATTGCACAGAAGCCAATTTTTGCTCAAGTTTCAGACATCATATCAGCAGGCAGGAATGGTATATAGCAATACTTACACTGGTTTTATATTGAGGTACATGGGTGCTCTTGAGACATGTAGTCATTGCCTGATTGGTTTCATTATGTCTGTGACTTCCAAGGACATTTTCATTGCGATGATCGTCAAAGTGGGGTTTATGGCTTGCCCAAAAAGTAAAAACTATAGGTAATGATTTTCATGAAAATTTGCACATATATTGTGGACACCTAGAACTGTCATTGGTGAAAAATTCAGGAGGGTGTTCAGCTCCTTTCCATGAAAATTAATTTTTGAAGTTAATAAGCAAAAAACGAATCACGAGAAAACAGCATGATCCACCAAGTTTGGACTGTCATATCTTGGTCAGGAAATGAGCTAGAGGGCTGATTTTTTTTTCATGTAATCAGTTTGTTGGGTCATTCCAAATATGAAAGAATCTTGGTGGTGTTACATGGAAATCACAGACATAATGAAACCAATCAGGCAATGACTACATGTCTCAAGAGCACCCATGTACCTCAATATAAAACCAGTGTAAGTATTGCTATATACCATTCCTGCCTGCTGATATGATGTCTGAAACTTGAGCGAAAATTGGCTTCTGTGCAATATTTACAAATTTATAGATTAAAAACCACAAGTAACATCACTCAGATTCTTGCATATTGAAAAAGGGCACAACAAACTGATTACAAGCAAAAATTTCATCCCTCTAGCTCATTTCCTGACAAGATATGACAGTCCAAACTTGGTGAATCATGTCGTTTTCTCACGATACGTTTTTTGTTTGTTAACTTCAAAAATTAATATCTCGGTCAAATTTTGAGATATTCTGCTAAAATTTTCACTGTTATTCTTAATTTTGCATGTAGTTTATGTACAAAAATTTTCAGAAAAATCCAAAGGGGTGTGGTGTACACCCCTGGTTGATTTGACGTGGAATGACCCTGTAATTGATTTCATAGATAATTTATTACCAGTATTTGAGTGCATTAGGCTGTTCAGAATTTAAATTGAAGTGTCTGGGTTTAAAAACTAGTTACTTTGTCAGAAGAATACACAACATTCTGTTTGAAGGTGAATGAATTCCTTTAGAAAGAGTTGCTTGGTATGCTTGTAGGATTGCGTTTGGGAATGGGGTTACTAGTGAATGCCGCGAGTGAAGGGCTGATGATTAACCTTGCGCTTTGAACCAACCATGACCTTTCTGGTTATCCCTCCTGTAGTATGCATGCTTTGATTATTGCATTGTGTGCTTGTTTGCATGCGTTTGGTATTTTTAATTTTTGTGATTTACCTTCGAGAAGCGTACATTTATGCTAATTGGTGTTTTTCGAATCTATCATTTCAGCTCTGTATTGCATTGTATTGTATTGTATATAGAAATTTATAAAGTGCTTATCACAGTAATACCCAATCAGAAGCGCTCCCAGTGCAAAGAGCCCTGCGAAAAAAGAAACGTCTTAAGACAACGAGAAGAGGCCGAAATACCCCCAGTTAAGATCGATTGGTAGAGGGTATTGTCATTATGTTTGTCAATTATGTTTGTGAATTATGTTGATGTTGTGGTGAATTCTGTTCTGTTTATTTTATCTATGTAATTTGACATGGCTTCAGACTGTGGTTCAACAGTTCCAGTGTTTCTGCTGGGTGTCACAGTTCATCATGTGGTGGTGACCTTGGGCAGTTAAATAGCTGGTTAGTTGTTGAGTACAACAGTACTAATTAAGAGTTTGGTCCACAGTTGATTGGTTATTGGGCTGTGGAATGATAACCGGAATCACAGCTTTGATTGTTCTCAAATAAAATATTAGATTAAGATATTTAATTGTGTACACTATGCAATGTAATGCATGAGTTGGAGTTTTGCATTTGCTTGATCTGTTATTGTTTCTTTACATTGTTGTTGCTATTGATCAAGAAGTTCTGCTTCCATTTGAATATATTCTCCAAGAAACCATGCAAATAAATTTCTTTGTGTGGTTTTTATGGATACGGATTTGAATGAGTAATTAATCGATTAATCGTTAAAATATTTTGTCGATTAATTTCGGCTTGTTTGATTAATTTTTTACTTATTTCATGATGTTCAGCAAGCATATGTTGTGCAGAAGCTGTGTTATTAGTCATTTTTGACCTTTGGAGTGCAACTAAAAGACTTCCTTTTACTGAAATCATTTCCTCAATAGGCTGATTCCATGTCATGTTAGATTTCTGTCTTGACTTTCTAACCAGGCTCACCCTGCAGGTTGATGTGTAAACCAATTTTGATTTAGAGCGACATCGACTGATTCCCTGTTAGACTACTCTTGTTAGAATGTTTTCATAGCATGATAGCAGGTCTTAATTTCATGGCTATTTGCATTATGAATGATAATCAGGTTTAATTGGAGGACATCACCTGACAATCAGATGTCTTTCACTTGAGCTTAATTAAACACTTCATTCTCATCATTCTGCTTTGAGCTTAGAGTTTGCCAAATACTTTGTTAGATGTATATTTTTCTGTTTCAGCTATTATTTATAGAGATGAATGGAGATTTCTTTAGCATATTTTGTTAGCTTGCATAATTTGTTGAGATTGGCATGTTATTCTGCTTTGGTATATGTTTTGTCAAAGCTTTGTTTGTATTTTTCTGTTTCAGCTGTTATTTTTAGGAATATGTGGCTATTTCGTTAGTGTTTAGTTGGCAAAATTTGTTGAAATATGGAAACCTTTCAAAACTGAAATTTGCTTTTGCGTGTTTTGATTTAGTTCTTATATTTTGTAACAATTTCCTAAATGAATGTTTATTTAGGTTGATATTTGATAGGTTGTTTGTGTAAGACCATGGAAATTTTTTGACTAGTGTGCTGCATAAAAATTGGCATTTACTGTAGATGAAACCTGTATGTATGACTGTATGTTAAAGGACTCTGTTAGCTGAAAACTTCAATGGACAATTAGCTCATCTTATTTGTTCTCGCGTTTGGATAGGATTGGAATTGTAGATTTGTGTAGAATCTTTATGCAGGTAGCAATGAATTAATCAAGTTTAAGTTTCTTCTCCTGGTTTGAGCCTCGTCAGTCTGCTCTGCCTGGCGTAAATACTTGAGCCATTATTTTAACAGTTTCAACTCATTCAGGCTTCAGCTGCTTTGCTTGGCTGCCCAGGAAAATGTCCTCTTACCTAGCATCTTTACATCAGAGTGTAAAACCATGCATTGTCTTACCTTGGTTCATCCATTTGGAACAATCTTTGTGTGAATATACAGAGTTTTCCTTCTCACTCCACTCAATTTCAAGTTAGTCTCAGCCTGTGTTAAAATGCATCTGTTTAGATCCTAAGGCAGAATCTTCCCTTACAAAATTCGGGGTGATATATTGGCTGGTAGTCTTTTTACTTCTGTCCGCTGTCGAAAGACCTTCTTATTTCCTCGGGTGCTCACGCTGGGAGCGTTTCTGAATAGTTGCTACTGCTGAAGGGCCTTACAAGTATACAATACAATCCATGTTCTCAGTGCTGTTGAGAGGTCCTTTAAATGTGCTAGATACAAAATCTAGAAACATTCATGCATTGCATATACATGCATTCTTGCAAACTCAACAGCTATTCAGGCATTCAACTCTCTGAACACAAATATTGACTTCACAGTGTCAATTTATTGCAGAAATACAGGTATGTTCACATTCCGTCCACTCCGGCCTGAAACTGATGAAAACGTGGCTTACTCAAAATTTCCGAAAGTATATACTGTGTGGTGTGTTTTCTTGCAGTCAGAATTCGGCTCCCAATTTCAAAGAGTCGTCTGACACAAGTCCTGATTTCTTCATGATGTCGAAGGCAGCATCGATTGCTACCCCCATGGGAGCGTCCTTGGTTGATTCCCCAATGACAGATGAAGCCAAACAGAAGCAGATCCATAACCAAGGCTCTGTTAGTTTTATATATATATATATATATATATATATATATATATATTCGTTTATTGAGAAAAACAATCTGACAAAAACGCAGAAATGCTAACATGAGTGATAATGAATAATTAAAGTTCATTAGAAAGTCTTAGAATAAACTAGTAAATATTTTTATATAATGATCTGGGAATAAATTGAGAGTTGTCCTTGGGTGGGAGAGTATGGTTGTGTTATATCACTAAGTCTTTTACCTTGTGTAAA
Source organism: Aporrectodea caliginosa (assembly GCA_020284085.1). Lineage (NCBI taxonomy): Eukaryota > Metazoa > Annelida > Clitellata > Crassiclitellata > Lumbricidae > Aporrectodea > Aporrectodea caliginosa. Next base: position 497,627 of record JACEVL010000581.1, read on the forward strand.
TGTTGACTCGTATGTGACCTTGGCCGAGAAAAGGGAGCACTTGTCGGGAATGGACTTGTTGACATTTTAAAACTTGAACACAGGTCTATTATTTCTCTAAACTCTACGACATTGTACCTGATTGCGGTGTGCCAATCAGAGTTGTCTTTCGCAGTAAAGGAATATAATTATTATTATCAGGAAGCTTTTACCTTAAGCAAGTCAGGCTAAAAATTTCAGAATGTTTGGCCCAAAAATGTATGCACTTTCTAACAAAAATATAAAATGTCATTTCGCAGGAAATTGCCTATAAATAATTGAACCTGTCTCTACCCAATGTGTTTATACCTTATGGTTTTAGTTTTTAGTATGGGGTAATATCGTTTGTTATGCAGTGAGTTTTATCTGCAGATGCATTAATTGGACATAAAAATCAATATTCGCTGTATCACGGAAAAAGTCCATTTTCCTGGTGATTTACCGGTAGAAAGCAACAGGTGGTGCTTTTTCTCTATCGAAGTCACATATATTAAAGGAAATCTATGCAAAAATTTCCTAAATTTAAATACTTTCTCCTCAACACATTCATTGAGGTGATGGTGAGGCTTTGTACATGTCGGTTAAAACTGTATTGTAATACAGTGTTTCATTGGATTAACTTGTTTGTAAGAGAATTCCTATGAGATCATGTAACACTTGAGCTCATTATAATGCTGTGTTTGGGAGCCATATCAAGAACCATACCTTATAACGAGGTCATGGTATAACAAGGTCGTGTTTTAACAATGTTGTGTTATAATGAGGTCATATTATAATGGGTCATTGGGTTAAGTTTGGAATCCTTACCCCCATACCAGACATTACTTTATTTTTGAAGTCTTCTTATATTGATGCATGTGTCTGGTGTATCGGTCATTTGTGATTTTTATTTTTGCACTAAGCTATTTGGTCAGTAATTTGATTAATAATAATTGTCTGTTTGCAGCATGTAAAGTTTAAAGAGCCTTCGTTGGATGCAAAAATCAAAAGCAATCCATCTGTCCGCAGCTTCCTGGCTGTCCTGTCTCCGAAACCGGTTGAGTCTCCCGCTGCTGGTATCCGCCATGCCGAATCGCACATCCTCAAGAGGATTCCAGACGGTGCAGAGACGACCAGCGTTCTGGTTGGTACGGTGGATTTCCTTGATCATCCGGTCATGGCATTTGTCCGGCTGTCGAAGGCCTGTCACTTGGAAAACCTAACAGAAGTGCCACTCCCAGTTCGGTTTATCTTTGTGCTGATGGGTCCAGAAAGTGCCAGTCTGGATTATCATGAGATTGGAAGATCTGTGTCAACTCTTATGGCTGACCCGGTAAGATCTTTCAGCATCAGGTATAAGGACTATAGGGCTTGATGGTGTGATATTGATTCATTTGAGCTGTACTTAAACTTGTACTTGTCCAGCAGTCTATAACAATCTCTTTGGGGCATATTTTCTGTAGTGACCTTAATAGCCCCACACAGCACCTTGAAATGGCACCAGAATCCAATCAATCAATCAGTCAATTGATCAATCAATCAATTCTGTTTATTGGTCCAAGACTCGACATATTTAGGGCATTATACATTTTCCAATTTTTACTTATTCTAGGCACAAAGGAAGACCTCAACAATTCTCACTTCCACGTAGGAATACTAAGAACTTTATTCCCAGGCAGCTTTAGAAGGTATCTATTAAACCCTAACCACTTAAATAATCAATTAATAGCCAATTATGTCTCGGACCAAATGTTAAAACGGTAAAGCTAATACTACAATGGCCATATTTTGTAATCGCATTGCATTCTGACAATGTATGAATGAATAAATGAATATTCTATTCTATTGTGTCAGATGAAAATGTTTACATAATACATTCGAATGAACCAAACCTGAGTTTTCTGTTGTATATTTAAGACATTTCATGACATGGCCTATGTGGCCGAAAGTCAACAGGATCTTCTCGATGCCCTGAACACATTTCTTCATGACTCAATAGTGCTGCCACCTGGAGAATGGGACAAGAAGACGTTGCTGCCGATCATGGACAAGACTCGACAGAAGGTTCTGAAAAAACGCACAATGAGAGACGAACAAAAAGCTGCAGGTAAAGCTGCTGTCATTTGCCAAATGCACAAAGGAAGAAGTAATTTTTGGCATTTCATTGTTATTATTAGTTATTATTATTATTATTATAAATTATGCATTTATTAAGTGCCACTGGGATACTCGATAGTGTAGTGGTTTACATGCTGTTAATCAAGAGGTCATGGGTTCAAATCCCGCCTTGGCAGAAATTTGATTTGAGATTTCTGCTCCACCTGCACCCCTAGCCAACACAGCTATAACGAGTTCACCGGCTGTACACTGTTGGTGGGAAGATGAGATGGCGAGGGAGAGGACTGGCCACCCGCTCTCATATGCTGAAGCTAAGAAAATGAAGTCACTAGCACTTCATACCCATGGCTGCCTCAGGGCTAGCTTATCTAATGACTAAGCATCAATCGATATTGCTGAGCAATTGTGAGTGAAGGACTTACTCGAAGTCGCTACACATTAACCGTCTCGGGTAGGGTGAAACCCATACTCTCCATTATTTTAGTACATGCTCATTGTTAAAGTGTTAAAGATCTGAATTATTGCAATCTGCATATATGAATTTTTGTGAATCCTAGAGAAACAAGAAAAGCATGACGATCCTCTGAAAAGGACCGGCCGACTTTTCGGTGGTTTGGTAAACGACGTAAAGAGACGTTATCCATTGTACTTAAGCGACATTAAAGATGGACTGAATATACAATGCATCGCAACCTTCTTCTTTGTCTACTTTGCCTGTCTTTCTCCGGCAATAACATTTGGAGGGCTCTTAGGTGAGTGGCTGCTTATAACTTTTATTTGCCTGTATTTTCTTGTGCATTGTATTGTATGTATGTATGTATGAGCACTTGTTATAGCGCCCCTTCAAGATTTCTACTTAGAGGCTCCCTGACTACAGAGCGGACACTGAATCGGAGTTTCACGCCGAAGCGCTTGAGCAGTTGCGATTGAAGGACTTGCCCAGGGTCCCTATGGTGGCGGCTTGAGGTGGATTCCAACCTGCAACCCTCCGGCTGCAAGGCACCGAGACGAACATACCCCTACGCCACCTTGCCCCACATAGTACTGTATATTCGTGTATTGCATTATTGGCAAAACGCAATACGTTACAAGATATGTCTATGTGTATGCGAAGGTCTCTCCAGATCAAATAAGCTATTGTTAAGTATTTTCTAATCTTTGTTTTTGGTATTAATATTTATAAAAATCATTGCAATATACTAGAATGGCTAGTAGGTGCCCTTGTACAGCAGCTGCAGAATGAAGTTCTTAGCATCTCTGAGAGAGAGAGGAAATGGATGAGGCCATGATGGAGGGAGGGCATATGGAATTGTCTGGAGTCGAGGGCACAACCGATGGAGACCGTGGCAGGCATTGCCATGATTGCAGAGAACAGTTGATCATCAGCTTTTAATCCCTCCAGACACTCCTGATCACCATCGCTTGCAAATACCCACCAGTCTGGTGAAGCATACATTAGACTCGCCACAGTCATGCTCTGCACAATCTCATGTAACATTGGTATTGTTGCCCCATGAGCCTGGAGAATTCTTAGTGCATACAGGGAAGCTGAGCATGAACAAAGGATCTTGTTGTGTTCTGAGATGGTTAGGCTCATTTGTAGTAATGCATGCATTTCCACAAATGGGCTTAAACATTGAACCAGAGAGTGTGGTTTCACTTCAAAGACAGCCACTATGTCTTAATCAGATTGGAGCACCTGGTAAGTTAGATCAGAAATTTTGCATTTTAGCATGTATTTAGCTCATATTTAGTATCTCTAGCACTTGACTTATAAATAGCAGCTTGATATTTATAAATACTTCAAATGTTGAGGCTCTCCTGTACATGAACATTATCGTATGACTGGAGATCTGAAAGATTAGAGCGACCAGATGATAGGTTAGAAAGTTAGGTCAGATGATTGTGTAAATCAGTTGTGCTTTTATTTCTGTAAACATTGGTTGGATAATTTGATGTTTGTTGCTTGCATAGGGTAAGAGATTTGTTTGTGTTTTCGTGCAGGGGATAAAACCGATAAGTGGATGGGCGTTAGTGAAATGCTGGTGTCCACTGCTATTTGTGGTGTAGTGTTTGCGCTCCTGTCTGGTCAGCCGCTAATCATCATTGGTGCCACAGGACCCGTTCTTGTCTTTGAAGAAGCTCTCTATAAGGTAATCTCGACATTTAAAGATTTTTTTATAGAGAAGTGTCTAGGACTTATAGTCATCCTTTGCTGAAGAAATGAAGTTATTGTATCTACTATGATTTTGGAATGTAGGTGTGACATGATTGTATTTCTCTTTTGGGCTGTCTGTATTTACCTGGTACTTGGAGGGTTGCTTCGGGTCCCTGTGTCTGCCCTACAAATTCGGGCTGAGATATTGGTGGGTGGTTTATCCACTTCGGTCCAATGCTTGAAAACTTTCTGTTTTCTCGGAGTGCTCACGGTGGTAGCACCTCTGAATAGTCACGGCTGGTAGTGGCGCTGTATAAATGCCCAGATACAGTACAATACAATGACCTTAGTGGGCCATTCATGAATACCTTATATGTTAGTTAAGTATCAGACACAGTAATAAAACTGCATTGTTATTTCATCATGTTTGACGATTTACCAATTCCATATCCTCACTCTTGTCAGATCTTTAGGAGGCTCAGCTGCTTCCTTCAGCTTCTCGTAGCCATTATTTCTTGTTGTCCAGTCTTCATCTTCCTTTTGTTTCCTTGTCTGCATTTTTCTCTTGGTGATGTTTTGTAATGGGGAGTTCCTCACAGTACACAAACAATCCATTTACTTCTTCATCTTGTTTGAAATTGTTGCCTTGATAGCGAAAGATGTATGAAACATATTCAAAATTTGTATCGTGATTTTACTTGGAAACTTTTGATGTGTTGACTTTGCTTGTTTTATGATATGTTGGCTTTATGTGTTTTATGGTATGTTGACTTTGATTGTTTTATGATATGTTGACTTTACTTGTTTTATGGTATGTTGACTTTGATTGTTTTATGATATGTTGACTTTGATTGTTTTATGATATGTTGACTTTGATTGTTTTATGATATGTTGACTTTGATTGTTTTATGATATGTTGACTTTACTTGTTTTATGGTATGTTGACTTTGATTGTTTTATGATATGTTGACTTTGATTGTTTTATGATATGTTGACTTTGATTGTTTTATGATATGTTGACTTTGATTGTTTTATGATATGTTGACTTTGATTGTTTTATGATATGTTGACTTTGATTGTTTTATGATATGTTGACTTTGATTGTTTTATGATATGTTGACTTTGATTGTTTTATGATATGTTGACTTTACTTGTTTTATGGTATGTTGACTTTGATTGTTTTATGATATGTTGACTTTGATTGTTTTATGATATGTTGACTTTGATTGTTTTATGATATGTTGACTTTGATTGTTTTATGGTATGTTGACTTTGATTGTTTTATGATATGTTGACTTTGATTGTTTTATGATATGTTGACTTTGATTGTTTTATGATATGTTGACTTTGATTGTTTTATGATATGTTGACTTTGATTGTTTTATGATATGTTGACTTTGATTGTTTTATGATATGTTGACTTTGATTGTTTTATGATATGTTGACTTTGATTGTTTTATGATATGTTGACTTTGATTGTTTTATGGTATGTTGACTTTGATTGTTTTATGATATGTTGACTTTGATTGTTTTATGATATGTTGACTTTGATTGTTTTATGATATGTTGACTTTGATTGTTTTATGGTATGTTGACTTTGATTGTTTTATGATATGTTGACTTTGATTGTTTTATGATATGTTGACTTTGATTGTTTTATGATATGTTGACTTTGATTGTTTTATGATATGTTGACTTTGATTGTTTTATGATATGTTGACTTTGATTGTTTTATGATATGTTGACTTTGATTGTTTTATGATATGTTGACTTTGATTGTTTTATGATATGTTGACTTTGATTGTTTTATGATATGTTGACTTTGATTGTTTTATGGTATGTTGACTTTGATTGTTTTATGATATGTTGACTTTGATTGTTTTATGATATGTTGACTTTGATTGTTTTATGATATGTTGACTTTGATTGTTTTATGATATGTTGACTTTGATTGTTTTATGATATGTTGACTTTGATTGTTTTATGATATGTTGACTTTGATTGTTTTATGATATGTTGACTGCTTGTTTTAGATGTGCAACACCTTTGAAATTGAATTCTTGCCATTCCGTTTCTGGGTCAGTCTTTGGATTACGATCATTGCAGTCATTGTCGTGATGGTGGAGGGCAGCTTTCTTGTACGGTACATCACTCGATTCACGGAGGAAATATTCGCCTCACTGATCTCGCTCATCTTCATATACGAAGTTTTCAAGAAGCTTATATTAGTAAGTTGTTCTCATCAACGGTCTCGAACTTAACTGGACACTGGAAGCCAAACATTTCTTGGTTCGTTTGGAGGCAAGTTAAGGCTTTTAAATTTAATCTAATCCAATGACTTCTGTAACTGATGCCATTATTGAAATATCCAAGATATCAGTCAATGTTTGCCTCAAGTGAAATCACAGTCGATGGCAGGGTTGCCACGGATCCTGGAAAACCTGGAAAGTCATGGAATTAGACTATCAACAATTTAAGGCCTGGAAACCCATGTTTTTGAAGAAAAGTCCTGGAACGTCGTGGAATTTGAAAATAGTGGATTTTAGATATGTTATAGAAAGTCATGGGAAATGGAAAAATCATTAACTGCTATAGTATGTAACCTCTTATATCTATGAAACCATCCTGGCTTCAGTGAATATGATAACAAACACATGATGTTCTGGACAAGTTTCTGTGTGCATGCATGAACAATCCAACTTATAGTGATATTTGGTACCTTTTACTTACTTTGCCACTGATTGACACCATTACCGTGGATTTGACCGCGTCGTTACTGCTTTCCCCATTACCGTGTCACTCTCTGATGGCTAGTGATTCAGTTGGACAGTGTGGTCGCAGTCAGTTTCACATAGCAGATTCACGATTCAACCCTATTCACAGACATAGAATACATATGTATACTGGCTCAGTGGTTCAGTCACTATCTTGTTATTACAGAAGTTCGGATGCCCCATTTGAGGTTTGGCTGGCCACGGAAATCTTGGTTCTGTCTGTGTCTCAAGGTGAACTTGTTCCCTTTGCACACACGTCAGGATGCACTGTCGTGCCTTTTAAGTGGTTGGTCCGTCCATCTAGAATAACCTTCCTTCAGATCTGCATGATCTTTTAACCAGGGACTCTGGATACACCTGTTATAAACATTTTAAAACTCTTCTCTTTTACCAGGGTTGGGCTGAGAGTGCCTTAAATAGGTATTTTGGTGAGGCTTGGTTTAAGTGCTCTCAATGAATTAGAAATTCAAGCCTGTTAGTAAAAAGGTTAAGTTTCCAGAGCATTTTTATGGTTATTGCAAAATAGTTCTCGAGAAATATAACAAGCTCAATAATTTGTGAATTCTGTGTGTTGCAGATCTTTCAGAAAAACCCTCTACGAGAGTACTACCCACCGCCCCTTGATGTCAGGCCCTGTGGCAACAATACTGATGTTGTTTTAACAGACAATTACACCGATGCACTGACTGCAGCAGATCTCAGAAGTTACAGTATTTGGGATAGCTTGACAGAAATTTCCACCAGTTTACCATACAACAACTTCACAAGTGAAGCAAACTCCAACTCAAGCTGTGATGAGCAAGGCGACTATCCATATGGACATCCAAATACTGCATTCCTGTCGATGATTTTGACGTTTGGAACATTCCTTATTGCCCACTATCTCAAAAATTTCCGTAACAGTCAGTTTCTCGGGCGAAGTGTAAGGCTGAAGAATTTCTTTTGGTGTGCATAAATTAGCATTTCATTATCCATTTTAAACAGTTTACTGTACTGTAAAGTCTGGGTGCTAGATTTTATGCCTAAACCATTATTCTGTACAATACTCCTATTTCAGCACCATTGTTAGGATTGCAAAAGGTGCTATATAAATGTTGAGATACATAGATAAATATATTCTATGCCATTGTTTGCACAAGTGCGATCCATTTGATGCTGAATAAGGTTTGGCCTTGCACCATGCTGCAGTGAAAAAAGTTAGATCGATTGAGTTCCTGTTATTTCTATTTCTCTAACAGACAATGATTTCAGCAGTTGTCAATCAATCAATCAATCAAAATTTATAAAGCACTCTTCAAGATCCCTGCTCAGAGGCGATCCAGACCCAGGCCAAGCGGAAAAAGCAGTCTTCAGCAGCTGGTGAAACTGCGAACAGGCACCGTTTGGGAGGTGGTGTATAGCCAAGGGAATCCCATTCAAGGTTGTCGGACCAACTATAGAATTGTTGCTGCTGGTTGTCTTCTGCCTTTCTATATCCTTAACCCTTTAACAACGAGCTGCTTATGGTTTCCCATACATTTTAGTACACGCTCGTCGTTAAAGGGTTAATGTGTCATCCTGTCACTATGATGTATTGTATGGATTCCAGTTGGTCTTCAAACTTAACCCATTACCAGACTAAGATTTCTATGCACATCTGTCTATCTGTATCTTTGGACTCTATTTCTACACTAAGCAGGCTCTTTAGTTGAAATCACCTGAATAGTAAGTTGTTTACCAGCCAGTCATTGCATTTGCTTGTATTGCAGATTTCTAGTCTGCTAAATTAAAATTTAAATTGTGCTTAGTTGAACAATACTGATCAAGTGTTTCTTGATCATGAAGTAGAATGGATGGTCTTTCTAACACTTCTTGTTGTTACGTGAATTTGCAAAATTTTGTGTTTTTGCTTTCGGACATGACCTGAAATCTTGACTCTGTTGTAACTTGTTACATTGTATGGCATTATAGTACTTATTTTCCTCTTGGCTTTTCCTTACGTGTTTGTAATTCCAGTTCATATGTGCAATATGATGTACCGAACCATGTATATTGTGTACTGTGTAAAATTTAAATTTTATTCTTTATTGTACCAGTACCTGTTTATTATCACAGAATTGCTTAATTGTGGGGACATAGTAGAGTTATTTGTGAGTGAACAGAGCTGTTTGGCCATGGTAATTGATAGGTGATATCATTTTTATTGCATACATTTTTAATGTTGTCTGTTGTTTGTATCTAAGAAGTCCTGAGAGTTTTTTTATCTGTTTGTTCTGTTTTTCTAGGCACGTCGTGCAATCGGTGACTTTGGAGTTCCCATGACAATCATTGTTATGGTCTTGGTTGATTTCCTTATACCAGAAACTTATACAGAAGTAGGTGGATCAATAACATGTTGTGTATGCAGCACTTGCAATTAGTTACAAATTCACTATGCATGCATGTAAATATAAATATCGCACTAATAACTGTTGATCAGCTCTTAAGAAGTGTGTTTTAAGTGTGGGGCACGGTAGTTGATAAGTGAGAAAGTGAGAGTGTTCTCTTTGTAATGCTCCAAATAATGCGGGTTCAAATCCTCTCCTGGGACAGTTAATGTTCAGGGACCTTAAAGAAGTCCTTCACTCACAATTATTCGGCTCCATTGATTGATGCTTGATAATTAGATAGTGGCATTTAATAATAATAATACTCAATGCAGTTTGAAATGTTTGCTGAACTCGATAAAATGCTGCAGGGCATACGTGTACCCGAAAACGCAACACTGTCTTTCCAGCTTCTAAATATAAATAAATATTTGGGTGGTCCTCAGAGAATGGCAAAAATTAACTTTTATAAAATATCATATTGTCTCCAAAATATATCCACATATGCATGAATGATGCCTGCCAGTTTGATTTTGATTAAAATTTCATGAGATTTAGAGGTTGCAAATTTGATTGGAATTTTTATGAGATTTAGACGTTTCCAATTATCAAGTAGGCAATGTAAAACATTGAAGGGGTACCATGAAGAAATAGACCGTTTCATTTTGAGGACCACCCTAATACACGTATTATAAATACCAAACTTAAAGTATCTATCTGATATGAATCCAGAAACTCGATGTTCCTGATGGTGTTCAACCAACGGCTCCTTACAAAAGAGGTTGGTTTGTGAATCCAATTGGCTTGAAAAAAACCTTACCGGCTTGGACCATGTTTGCTGCCATCATTCCAGCATTGCTTGTGTTCATCTTACTCTTCATGGAGGCACAGATTACCAGGTATGTTTCTTACTTTGATCACCAGGTATGTCTCTTATTTTCTGCTATTGTCTTAAATTTGTCTAAGCATTTCCATATGCTATAGTTCTATACAAATGTGCTATTTTGTCACTAAGTATATTCTAATTATGATGTCAGCAGCCAGCCACTTTTCTTGTTGGTTTGACCTTCTGTGTCATTTTGGCATATTATTTTATCTAAATGCAGAATTTGCAGAATAATTTCTGGTATGTTGGAGTTTGCAAGTGCGGAGTTTGCATGTTTGAATCATTCTTCGTCTTTTCTACGGGTTTTGGCGGTATTTTCTCGCTTGTCATCATGGCCTATGTGATTGCACGTGGAGGGTTGGGCTTACTGGTGTGCCGTTTAGTCTTCGACCTACAGGCCTGTGTACACTATCTGCAGTGGGGTTATTTTCGACTTGGCGGAGGAGGAGCAGTGCGGGTCCTTGGAGTGACTTCGACCAATAGTCAGTAGTGGAACTTAGTCTATCGACTGGCAGGCAACAATTGGACCTTGGGCTTGAGGGATAGCTGGACCTGTGTCGTCTACCACCTAAGAAGGACCGCTTGGCCATGGTGTCATCGTATAATGCGGACACTACCACCTGTTGTCACTCCACGCTACTGAAGTTTCAATGTTCAGAAACTCTTATTATAAGATGTTGCCTGTCAACATTGGATAGGAATCTGTTGGTTTGAATATGTGTATGAATCCACCAATGGTGACTCTTGTAGTTTCCATTCATTGTTTTAATATGAACATAATTTAGGTTGAAAGAGAGAAAGCATCTCTGATTACTTTTTCCTGGAAAATGGCTTGATGTATTTCTAACTTTTTGTTCCTAGTTTGAGCTTTAATATACATAGGCATATCTCAGTTTTGTATCATTTGCCTTAATCACGAGGTGTATGTACTTCTAAATGCTGGTTGAGTTCTTTGCATAAGATTCAAGTATTGTAATGAGCCACATGATTTAATGTCACATACACGTGACATCATAACAAAAACATTGCCTGTTGAAACTGATAGTTAGGTAGATAGATTGGTAGATAGATTGGTAGATGTGTGACAACATATAAGGCATCTTACTTTGTCCCCATTATCATATCTCCAAGAACTGTTTTGTGAACAAGCAAGCACTCGATTATGTATTTGTGCATGTATCTTTGTTCTCAGTATGATTGTCAACAAGAAAGAGCGTAAGCTGAAGAAAGGATCCGGTTACCACGTCGACCTCTTTCTCATCGGGATTCTGTCGACTGTCTGTGGCTTTCTTGGTCTGCCATTTATGTGCTCTGCTACTGTACGATCCGTGACGCACGTTTCGGCTCTGACCGTCTTCAGTCGAACGCATGCGCCCGGGGAGAAGCCACAGCTGTTGTTGGTTAAGGAACAGCGAATGACTTCGCTTGCTGTTCACCTCATGGTTGGTAAGGATAAAGACACCACTACAAAGAAATATAATCATTCCACCTATTGTTGCTCTTAACCTAAGTTGACTTATGTTCTGACCTGGAGGCTTTTTTCAGAGCAGATGCATTAATCTGACTTCAGATCTGATCTGGTGACTTTATAGCACTTTTTCATTGCATTGAGGTATCTAATCAATGTTGACTTCAAAGTAACATCGTTGGGCCATCCCTTTAGTATGTACACAGAAATCCGGAAAAATTGGCGCCCTCCCTGTATGCACGTGTACTTTTTACACCCCACCCCATACGTGTGTACGTAGGCTTGACTCACCCCTCCCAAATCCTGCTGGGCTGCATGATAGTTAATAGCAGTCAGAGGTAATGTGGCATAAAAGTTGCACCTCTCCCACAGTCCTACTTCTTCCAGTAGTACTTGTCTGATAGCTGTTAGTGGCTCATTTGAAGGCCATTAATAGACAAAATTATTATCAAGGTTTCACCCCTCCCCTCCTTACGTACATTATCAGTAGACCCCCATACTCAAGCATATGCATTTAGGTTAACCCTTACCCTTAATGCATATTTACTAAATGGATGGCCCATATCCCATAATCCACTGAAGAGAACCAGCTGCCATAAGACGTCACAGAGAACTTGGCCGACTGTTACACTGATTCAAAATTTACCATTCAAAGGGAAGCTGTAATAGATCAGGTTATTTCTACAATTTCATGAGGTCTTAAATTAACTTCAGGACTCGAAAACAGCTACACAAAATTTTATGAAAATTAGTTTTATAGAGTTAGGAAGTCTTCTCTGTTACGTAAACATATTTTTCAACAGAGACGTGATTTACCTAGTCCATCCTAAGTAAGTATATGCTCTGTTGTACCAGCTGCTAATCTGCATTCCATTGTACAGATGTCATAATTATGATAATAAACAATCAATGGTCAGTATGAATAAAGCATTATGTTATAGTGTATGTGAATCTTTTCCAGGTGTTTCTGTTCTGCTTGGACCAGTCCTGCGTCAGGTGCCGCTGTCAGTTCTCTTTGGCATCTTCCTCTACATGGGAATTGCTTCAATGAGTGGCATTCAGATGTTGCATCGTGTTCAGCTGATGTTCATGCACGTGAAACATCATCCTGACGTTGGATATACGCGAAGGGTAGGTTGTATAGAACAGTTGCAACGTTTAAAGCAATGTCTGTTGCTAGCAAAGAATACTCTTGTCGGTCTATTTTCATGAAGCAAAAATTGGAAGTGTGAATTACCATTTCCGTTTCTAAAGAAAGAGTGATTACAGACTGAATTCAAATTCTAGGCTTAAAGTTCAAACGTTTGCTCCTCTAGCAAACTTGACTATAAACTAATCACACTGCCAGAATGCTGTCGGTTAGAAGATTAGATGGCATGTGAGAGCACTGGCCTCCTCCCCACATGCTAAGGGTAAGAATCTGAAGCTCTTGACATTTTCTGTTTCTCTTGGGATGAGCTTACAAAGGTTGATTGATTGATTGATTGATTGATTGATTGAATCTACGCATCTTTGTAAAGAATGTGTGATAATATTATTGTGACTGACCAGTGACCAATGTGACTATACAAATTGCAATTTATATATATATTGGACCTTCTGCATTTTACATAGGTGAGGCTGGCAAAGATGAATCTCTACACAATTATCCAGTTAGGCTGTCTTGGCCTGCTTTGGGCAATCAAATCCACGCAAGCTGCACTCGCCTTCCCATTTGTACTTATTCTGATGGTACCAGTTCGACTGCATATTCTACGACTTCTGTTTACTAAACAGGAGCTTGAAGAGGCAAGTTGAGTTGTTTACTTACATGACATTAGATGAAATACATAATTTATCCAGTTGCTTTTGTGCTTCAATGAAAGAATTTCTTGTAATGGTGAATATGATAAATCACCTTCTGGACAATTATTATTGTTTAAAGAAATTTTTAACACAGAAATGCAAATATGAGGTGCAGTTAGTCAGTTGCTGAAAAGCTGTTGTATATTCAGGTGTTTGAAAACCAGTAAGAAACAGTAAGTTTGAAGCATTTCTTGGAAGAAAAGAGTTTAAGCATTGAATAGATATCTTGTGATCGATTCCATTTCTTGGGGCAACAGCGTGGAATGCTCGAGAGCCCACAACAGTGCTACATGGGGCAGCATTGGGGCTAAGCTAAAAGACCCACCCCCAAAGATTGCAGTTTGTGCGAGGGATGTACAGAGGTAATAGTGGTTGAAAGTAGGTAGGAGTGCTTCTTTAATGGTTTTATAGGTCAAACAGGCAAGTTTAATTACTATAATTGTAATGCTTGTGTTAATAAAAATAACTTTGGATGGATGGATCAAACATGGCATGAGAGCAGTACTTGATGCTGAGGTGTCCTACATAAATAAACTGTCACAGATAAATTGAACACAGTGGAATATATTGTGGCGTGATCTGGATGCAGGCATACAATTGATGTCCATTGCGACAAGTCATCTTAAAATATGTCCTACACTGGTCCTAGATAATGAAAAGGTTCACCAAAGACTGTCAAATAATGGTGAATGGTGCTTTATATATAAGACTTGAATAAGATAGACTGGCTAATTTAGATTATTGTGACTACTATATAGTGTGTACACCAAAATGTGGTTTGCATTTGGTTTATTAAAGGATATTCTTACTTACTTATATAAATGGCCAGTTACATTACAGTTAGATCAGCCCAGTAAGATGAACAAGTTTCTGTCATAATTTTTCAATTTTTTTTTTTTACGTAGCTTGACAGAGATGAGGAATTCGCCAGTGACAATGAAGAAGATGAACCAGACTTCTACACACAAGCGCACATGCCAATCTAAACTGAACTGCACGTTTCATGTCTTGCTCATTTATGAGATGCTGTATTTGTCTCGTGTAAATAGTAACACCAGACAGTGTTACAGTTTTGTATTGTTTGCCATGTCTAGTTTTACATCGGAACAAAATTTCTGAATGTACTTGATTAATGGTTTATGCCCTTGCTTAGTTTGTTCACGACATTTGTGCATGATCATAACGTAAGTTTGTTCCTTCTATTTTTAAAACTGTAATACCATGTGATCGTGAGTCTTGCTAGTGTGTTCTGGTGATGTTTAATTGACATGTTTACTTTTTGAAGTAGAGTTTTTGTGGACAGAAGGAATTGTATGCATTTGGTTTTGCTAGACTACTGACTACTGCTCTGTGCTGATATGTATAGAATTTCATTGTGTTAACGCAAGTACTGCAAAAGTCATTTCATTAGCTCCAGACTGTGATGTAATTTGAATGCTATTTTTCTGTTTGGTGTCATGACATGGCATGACATTCCGTATGTGCATGCTTCCTTCTGTTTTATTCGTTCTCAGATTAATCCTTGTTTAAGAACCATTCCAAAGTAGAATAATAAGATAATAATAATAGATAGTTATATATAAAATATTCAGGGAAGTTCTCAAAACAATCCCAGATCTAATGACATTCTGATTTTGATAAGCATTTACGGAACAAGTAATGTGGTGAGCTTTTAAATGATCATTTTGGTCAGATCTCATATATATATATGCATTTTGCAGCATCTTCATTGACGTGCTTACAGTCTGTGTGCAATGCTGACTGATTGTCAAATTAATTGTTGTGTCGATAACTGATGCTGAACCTTCAATTGATTGTTGAACTGAGAAGCACTGATATGTCAGAATCACTCATATGTAAGACATTTGTTACTGTTTTATGTTGAATCTCGCTTGTTAAATATCTTATTGATTTTGATTAAGATCTTCAGTTATTGTACATTGAGAGTCTGTTGTGCAGTGCAATCCACCCTGGATATCTCATAAAGATTTTCTCATCATCCCCAGTATATATTGTGGGAGTTGTGTTCAGTTCTGGGTCAGCTAGATAGACATATGCTGCATTCTGCAACCCAGAGTATCCCTTTCATACGCTCCCGTGCTGTTACTTGAACACGGCATTTTTTTCTCGTCCCATGGACCTTTTTTATTCAACAGTCTTTTGCTGGAATGTTGAGCTGTTCTGGCTAATATACGTAGAACATTTCCAGCTAACCTTAAGATGTACATTTGTAGGTTGCCATGTTCCAGGTACTTTACATCCTTTGTTCAGGCATAAGTTATGCAGACACTTTTATCCACCTATTGTACCTGTTCACACATATTTTGACTTGAGATTAAAGCACTTTAGACTGTAAACAAATAGCCTTTAACGATTTGGAGTACGCTTAAGTTCTGTGTTTGATGTGTGAAATGTATTGAAAGAAAAGTTGTGTTGCCCTGTTGAACCCTGTTACACAAGTATTTGCTTCTTGCTGGTTCTCACTGCCAGCCTTATCCAAGTTCCTGCTAAGAGATAGAGAACGTTGTGGCATTATTTAAAAATCTGAGGTACTGAGCTGAACTTGTAGAATTTTAGATGATGACCATGACCCTTTGCCACTTGCTCTTGCCTTACTGTAGTTTGGTGAATTACTTTTTGTGGTTACAATCGAATTACTTTTTGTGGTTACTATTGTATATTGTTGTTATTATTTCAAAAAGATATAACAGTCATTTACTGGTATTTAAGAATTAACTTTTGGCTTCAGTAGAGCATTTCAATTTTGAGCAATGATCTCCTTATCTTTTTGCCAAAAGACACCCTACTCGAATCAAAACTTTAGAAGGTGTGTTACTTTGTGATATCTGCATCTTTGATTTGATTTAGACCTTGCTACCAGAAGTTTTCAGTAGATATAACTGAACTTGACCTTTAGTTTTAAAGTAGCTTCAAAATTGGACCAGTCTCAACTATAAATTTGTTAAACTCACTAGTTACTGGCATATATACAAAACAGTGTTTCGCTACCTGATGTAATATTTTTGTTTGTAATGACACTTTATTTGTTTCATAATAGGCTAGCGCAGAGAGAGAGCGCCTCTGAGTAGGTCTCTTGAAGAGGTGCTATATAAATTCAATGAATGAATGAATAAATAACAAAAGTTGGATGCAATGGTGAACAATTCTAGTAGTGACACATTCGCAGTTTCGTGTGCTATGGTGGTGTTATTCTGCATGAGTCATTGATTTAGATGCTGAATAATGAATAATGTTGAAAAGATTCTTCAGTCTGAGATTAGCTTTTCAAGTCGAGATTAGAAATTTATATATGTGACGTCGGCCGAGAGAAGGGACCACTTGTCGGGAATGGACTTATTAACAGTTTCCATAAGGTTATACCATCAGAAAATCAGGGTAAAAATTTCAGAACGTTTGGCCCAAAATTTAAGTACTTTTGAAAGAAAAATATAGAATATCATTTGGCGGGAAATCACCTATACATATTGAAACTGTCTCTACTCTCTACCCGATGAGTTAGTACCAGATTTTTTACTTTAATGCATCATGTGGACTAATATAGGTCGCTATACAGCAATTATTAGCTTCAAATGCAGTAATTGGATGCAAAAATCAATTATCACGGTATTACGAAAAAGACCATTTTCCGGCTGATCTAGAAACCGACAAGTGGTCCCTTCTCTCGGCCGACGTCACATATTTTGAAGGTAGTTTTAGGTGGAATGATAATTAATTATGGTTCCATAGAGGTTACAAAGCATTCTGCTGAATAATTGAGGCAACGATTAAGATACATCATCTTTGTAGTTTCTTGGTATTTCAGAGATTGAACATGACTTTCACTGCTTTTCAACAGGTCATAGTTGCATGCAGTGTTGTATATGCTACTAGAGCTATACTTATTGAAAGTACTTAGTTGAAAGTATTATAGTTTGTAAACAGCAAGTAGCAAGAAGAAAACCAGGTATCATGTGAAATACCTTAGCAACTGCAACTACTTTGGATAATGAAGAGCTTCCCATTGTATAGTTTTTTTAGTTTTACTTTGTGTACAAAGTAGATTTTGTTCATAAACTGATCTTGTACATAGTTGTTACGCAATAAACTTGTTCGTGTGAATTTCGTGCTGCCATTGTGTCTTTGAAAGTCCTTGTTACATTGACCATAAATATTACCCCAGTAACGTTATGTGAGAATATCTGTAATTGTAAATAGTAACATCTATTGCACCAGTATCTAATGCACATCAACCAGTGGCACACCAAAACCAAGCCATAATGAGTTCAAACTAGAAGATAGTCTGCCCACAGTTTGAAAGAGTTGACAATGAAATGACATAAGTGACTGATCAGAATGGAGAGATACAGGGAAAGCATTCCAAAGTCTAGCATCTCTGACCCTGTGAGCTTCAAATGTCATATGGGACCATTTGATATCATATCTAGGACTTTAGAAGCCCATATGGGAATGCTGCTCTTGACGTATAGTTTACGATTTGTGCTAGCCAAAACTCCACCTCTCGCTATCTCTCCACAGGTCTTTCACTCGAAACTGAAAACACTGCTTTTTGACAAATCCTATCCTGAATCCAACACTTCTCCCTGCCTACCTCGCCGTCTGAACACCAAACACCATCCACCTTAGCCGCCTGCCTGTCTGCCTGCCTGACTCTCTGGATTTTGACCGCTGCCTATCAATTTTGTTTTGATTGAGCGCCTGTGAATAAGCTGGTTCCTGCGACTTCGCTTTTGTGGGCGCTGTAGAAGTTCCGAGATTACGATTACGATAGCTTGCTTGGTTTTCTTCACCCTTAAACATTACTTGGTTACATTTTCCCTTTCTGTTTTTTGTGCCAACATTTCCAATACAGTATTTAATGGTAATGGAAATTGTAATTGTAATTTGACATTTATAAAACGCCATTCAAGAAAAAATCATCTTTGGCGCTTTCGACCTGAACCAGTGAAATTACTGTAGAAAAATACAGACTTCAGGCATTTGCAAAACTGGAATGGACAAACTGAGGAGGTCGAGCCACAGCTCTCAAGAATGGCGATTCCAGCTGTTGGGCCCAACAAAGCAAAGATTCTGAACTGAGTTGTAGCAGTATGCTTATGAGGGGCAGTCAGAAGCCATGAGAAGCTGACCGGAGAGTGCCACGACTCGGGACTGAGGGGACTGAACTGCAGAAGACTTTACGTTATGATGGAGCAGAATCAATTTGACAAATGCACGTAATGGTCAGGATCTTAAACTGAATAAGCTGCTCTGAAGTATAAAGTATTCTGCATAACGGCAGCTACAGTACCGGTATATGGCCAAACCTGGGAACACCTCCAGTAAGACAGGCAGAAGCATTAAGAACTGACTGAAGCTTCAAAACATTATCTAGTGAAAGTCCAGCAAAGAGCTGTTACCGAAGACCACCCCGATGCAGATTATGGCGCGAATTAAGCATGAAAGGAGGGGCAGCGGCGAATAGTACAGAGCTGACGGGTGTGGTTAAAGCATGGGGGCAGACACTGTTGAGATGATCAGTCAAGGAGAGATCCTACCAAAGAAAGAGCAGCATCCGACGGGCCGTGAGCAAAGGCCTGGGTGCCGTCTGCAAACTGATGGACAGCAACAGTTACTGTTACACGCATAGGAAAGATCGAGAATCCATCCCAGGTCGGCAGTGTAGAGAATGTAAGCTTAGGCCCTATAGGAGAGGAACTAAGACAGAGAGAAAGAGAAGAATAAGGGACCAGCAGGGCTTATGGGCCCAAAGACAACAGTGGGATCGAGAGGGACTGAACTATGAAGGGCAATATCGGTAAATTCCAAACGATTTCTCCAGACGCTCCACAGTATGAAAAGTAGAGCTTTCCTATGCCATAGGCTAGAGGGTAGGAAGTGTAACCTGTCTACGGTCATAAGCTTCAGAGACGTCGGCCAAAAGACGCGTAGTAAGAGATAAACGGGCTAACAACATAATTATGAAGGTCGACGGCCAGCCCCTTTCCTTCGTCAACTGATCTTCCCAGTGGAGTTGGGGCGCTGAATGACGGCCGTCTCAGGCAACCCTCTGGAGACCGTGCACCTGTTCCAGCGTTTATCCATATGCACTCGGAGATTCAATGCCATAGCCTTCAGAGGCACTTTCGCACAATGCACCGGGGACAAGGACCACTAACTCCAGACTGATGGCACACCCTAGGATAGTTTCTAAGAGCCTGAGAGATTATTCGATCCTACCTCGAGCCAAACAAAATAATAGTCCGAAGGAAGTCCGAGTCCGGTTTTCAGTGGATCAAAGACTCAAAGAGGCTGACTAGCTGTTAAAGTGGGTGTCGTTTAGATCGAGAATTGGAAGATATATAATAGTGGAGAATACCGTGAATACGATCTTTGCAAGGACCTTTGGTTATATTAGATTGTTAAATCTGATAAAGTACGGCAACGTCCGGTGTCTGAATTATTCTAGAGTGGAGAGTGCTTGTGAAAGCATTTAGGATCTTTGGTGTAATGGCCGGCTTTTCATCATTATCATAAAAGATGCGAAGATTGCGACCAAAATAATGTATTAATATAACAAATTAACGGATTGCCTTCTGTAATCTGCCTATTTTTGTTGCCAGCATTTTAAAGTACGTTAGGCCATGTTTTAATAGGTAAACCGGCTGACATTTCAGCACGTTATTAGAATTACCTCGCGATTTACGAACAATAGGTAAAATTAATTAGTGCATAGATGCTATCGATTTATTGTGATTGATATTTGCACTGATCATCAAAGTTAATAACGTTTCCTTTTTGAGGTGCACTTAATGGGTGTAGGGTTCTAAATGAAATTCCTTTATGGTGGTAGTCTCGGGCTTTGATGCCTACAACGACGGTCGGTGTTATAAAATTTTCATCATGGTTGCTTCTGCTCTTCGAGATGGCTTACCTTAAGCTTTCTCTGGTTAGCAGAATGGCTTAAAATTAATGTTAAATTAATTTTAAAATGCAATGACTATAGTACAGTTTCGTCACAAATATATAGTGATGTTATAGTACACATTATTATTTGCATACAAAAGTTTATAATTTCATTTAATGCATTTATTTGCTGTTGCTGTCCATTTCTTCTCATTGACAATAAATTACCGGTATGCTCAAATGAGCTAGGGTTACCATACGTCCGGGTTTCCCCGGACATGTCCTCTTTTTATGCCCCTGTCCGGGTGTCCGGGCGGTTTTCCAGAATTTAGGCTTTTGTCCGGGTTTTCCACTTTGTCATTTTCTTACGTGGAACCCATACTTTCTTACAGATTTACTTGGACAAGTCTTGGAGCCTAGGACAACGATGTAGCCAGAAACACGCAAACAAGTGTTTATTAGCTCTTCGATAAAAACCAACGGAAGCCATTTCTGATGATTTTCATGTTGTTGCCTTTTTAATTTTGAAGTTTATATTGTATTTCCTTCTTGGTAAGCGGTTAAAGTACCGTAAAAGTTGTAATTTAGAAATGTCGAAACGAAAGTGTTAATTTACAGACGCAAAGAAAAGCAAATACGCTGGCTTTCGTGCAGGTCGATCTGACTAGGAAGCTGACTGCGTAACATCCGATGGTGGAACTTAGGCTATATTTCAGTTGCAAATAAGGGTGCACTCGATTTGAAGGAGAAGTTCACCGGATTTGCGTGGATGTCTTTAAATGAAACTCCAAGTCGGGATGAGGCTGTAGCAGCAGACTGTATCGATCATACCTCAAAGAAAAGCAGGTAGTTTACGATAGAAAAATGTTTTGATCAGTAGTGCAACTCAAAGAGATTTGTCGAGGCAAACCATAATGAAGCATACTTGAAAAAGTATTGGCACGCGAAAAATGGGTGAAGTAGCCACCAGGTAGCGTGTACCTTATACGCTGATGCGGTTTTATTTTGTGTCCTCTTTTTCATCTGTGAAAATATGGTAACCCTAAAATGAGCTTCTTTAGTATTAAGCACGCTACAACAAGATTTTTCTTAATACAATTTCTTAGTGAAGACTTGTGTGAATTCTGCCTTTTTTAATGTAACAGAGTAGAAGATTTATACAGTATTCAAGATGCCTGATCTGCATTGCTAGCAGGACAGTATAGTGGCTATGGGACAGATGATAATGAGGTTAAACATCTGTGGCTTTTTCAATTATTTTTGTCACTGCCAGGCTTTTTTGCATTATAATTTCTGCTCAGACAGTATTTTCAATTCATTTCAATGGGTCCATATTCTGTATTGTGGTGATATATTAGTAATATATTAATGGTTATGAGTGGTATGAATAATTGTAGTATTAGGCTATATATATATCTTGTACATTTAAGTGTTGGCAATGACAACGTATATGCCTAGGCTCAAAAAATGAAGTTGCTAACACTTCATACCCACGGCTGCCTCAGGGCTAGCTTAAGAGACTGCAAAAAATTTTTTAGATTGGCTAGTACTCTAGTTTATAGATGAAACTATAGATTGGCATGTATATGGTTCGATTGCAACCAAAGGTTAGTTAGGCCCCTCTGGTACCTCTCTGCTGTGTTACCTAGGTGATGGATCACTTTCTACAACCTCCGTTGCCGAACGAAGATGATGATCTGCCGCCACCTCCTTCTCCGCTGGCATCCATGCAAATGTCCAATGCCTACTATAATGACTTGGACTTTGATCATGGTGATGGTGGACCACACTTAAGCTACGAGACAATTTCGGATGACGACGTATATGGCCAGTACGGCTCCGCTCCAAAGAGACTGAAGACTGACTCAGGTTTTATGAGGCAGTCGAAGAGCTTCAAGACATCCACGCGGGTGTTGTCTCTCGGCTGTGGCTTTGATAGCCCCGAAGAGGGCGAGATATCCGATGACCCGGATGTTGATGCTGATTCCGAGCGTAGTTCGTCTCGAATCAGTCGAAACAAAGGGAAATCGGATAAAATACAATTGGAAAGCTTTGCTGTGGAAGGTTTAGAAGAGGTTCAACAGTATTCTTCAGATCCCACAGCTTGCCCGATGGATGACTTTCTTGGTGACATTGGTTACATAGAATCTACCGATGGCACTGGCTTTCCAGCTAGCATTGCGGAGATTGCTGAAGTTGTTGTTAAAGGCGATGAAGTTTCAAAAATGAATCTTTCGCATGACAATGGCTCAGAGTTTGAGATTATCGATGATCTGAGTAGTGATAATGGCGATGAAATTGTGGGTGATAGTGATGATAGCGAGGTGGATATGGACGAAGATGAGATTGAGGCTATGTTGGATGAGGGGATTCCCAACAGTTCGGAGGGCAGGGAGAAAGGTGCTGGAAAAGGAAAGATGTCATCATCAGGCGGCCCTGTGGACTTCCAGGCACCAACCATGCAAGACAAAGTCATACTTGTTGGTGCGTACTGTTACTGTCTGTCAGAAGTGTTTCTCCTGTGCTATCATTGTCATTTTTCATCATTGTGGTAGTTCTTATATTGTATCTATTAATCTGCTTATACTTTGACAGTTGATTGGTACCAAAACAAGGGTGAGGGCTATCCATTAATTATCTGGAAAAATTGGCCCCGTCCCTGTATGCACATCAGAGCCGGATTAACCTATAAGCGAAATAAACCATGGCTTAGGGCCCCACAACGTTTTGAGGGCCCCCAACTGTCAGGAAATATAAAATCAGATGGTACAAAGGTCCTATTTGACATGGCTTAGGGCCCCACAACGTTTTGAGGGGCCCCAACTGTCAGGAAATAATAAATCAGATGGTACAAAGGTCCTATTTGACATGGTTTAGGGCCCCACAACGTTTTGAGGGGCCCAAACTGTCAGGAAATAATAAATCAGATGGTACAAAGGTCCTATTTGACAATTTTTTTCTGGAAAAAAGACGGAAAAGCAAAAAAAAAGGTCATCAGAAATTTTTCAAAGTAATAAACATGGTTTTTCTCAAAATCTGGAAAAAAAATTTTGCATGGCTTTCCGGTTAGGGCCCCCGGATGTCTTAACACGGCCCTTGGCTTAGGGCCCCCGAAAGTCTTAATCCGGCCCTGATGCACATGTACTTACACAAACCCATCTGCTTACATACACTTGACGCATCCCCGAATCCTTTAGAACGGCCTATATATAATCAATGCAGCAGCAATCAAGGAGGGAGGGACCAATTTTCCTGATTTCTGCATACATACTAAATGGATGGCCCCTAAACAGGTGTGTCACGTAAAGTTGCATTTATTACATAATTACAACCATTACTGGTAACATAAGAAATATGAGGATAATAATTTTTGTGGTTGTTTAAGCTTCGTTACTTTGTTGACTGATGTGACGTGCGTATGTCGACTACAGTTGCCAATATTCATAGAGCTGTTGTGTGGAAGATTAAACCTTGTCAGCCTTGAAGATGTAGGATTCTGCGTTGATTGTAGAGAAAGGTCAGGATCCATTTGACATCTTGCCCGAAGGATGGTTGGTTGTAACTCATCAGAGCGGTATGCCAATCTATCTGCATAAACAGACGAGAGTCTGCACTGTTAGCCGGCCGTATTTTCTGGGTCCGGGAAGTGCAAGGGTATGTTCTGCAAGTCACAAGAATTTGAGCACATTTCTAACATTAAGTCTATTTTTTTAAACAAACAGGACTTGCTTTTATGTAGATTAATGTGCTATTGTTCTTATTTATTAATTCAGTTCAATACATTAGTGAACTAACAAAATGCATGCTTTTATGTGTGGATTATGTGCATGTTCTTCGTAAACTCATGAGTACTGGAGTGTTCTGAGGACAGTATTTCATACTAGAGTCATCTTTGGTAGGCAGTTTCGCAGATTCATTCACTGGTGAACTTGTGAGTTATGGATTTGGAATGTTTTGCTTTCTGATTACAGGATGCATTTAGATTGCTCTGCTTTATAAAACATCATTAATTAATGCTACCCAGATGATGTTGCTTAATAAAATTACCTTTTGTGATTTCCGTTAAGCAACATTGGCCCAAACACCGATATACCGGTAACTGAATTGTAATAATATATGGAAATATTTAACTTCTTGCATGCTTCTAGTCTGCAATTATTGTGTCAGATTTCAGCTCATGCATTATCTGTTGTAATGGAAGTTTGTTTATTGATAAAGAACAATCCGAAAACAAAGTTTGATCGCTAGTATATTTACATTAAAGCTGTATAGTTAAATAAAGCTGGCCAATTAAGATTACTTTTTGATTTAAATTTGCCATGCGTGCCACAAAAGAATTCGTGATGACCAATTCAAACAATATTAATTGGACACATAATTTGGCTGTAATCTGATGTTGTCACCATGTAGAAAAACCACTTTTGATTTCTTGTCTCCAAATCTCCAAGTGCACTTATATCAATCAATCAAAATTATATTTAACCACATAATTTTGTCCATGGCACGAGGTTTTCATTGCGTGGAAACACTGGAAAGATAACCATATGCAATTTCACATCCCCAAAACCTGCAAGCATACACTAAAACAATTCACTCATTCAGTATGTGAAATTCTCATGTTGTAGAATTTAATATATAACATGGCAACCCATAGGGACCCCATGTTCCATCCTGTTATGGGTTGATGATGTAATTTTTTGCCACTGATTTGCATGACATCAGTAGATGCTGAAATGTGTTTTTTGGACATATTTTCAATGTACTTTTTGCAGAAACATGAAATTCCTCTGAGTGCCATACCATGTCTTCAGTATCGCAAAGCAATATGTAAGGACATACCAGTCGAGAGCAAACAGATGGACATCAGGACTGCTCCACGTAATTATAGATTATCGATCTCCTAATACATTAAAACATGGTTGGCAACTTTTTCCAGCCAATGGAAAGACTGCTTTTACCATAGAAAAAATCCTGGAAAAACTTGTCACCAAAAAATCCATTTATCTCATTTAAATTTGAGAAATATTCGTAATATTATTGTTTGCAATATTTCTTCCAATTTAAATGTAATCAGTAGAAGTTAATGCCAGGATTCTCTAGAGACGATAATATCATTTCTACTTCACCTTCTTTCATCCCTATTGATGCTGTTTGTCATTCAGAACTATTAAACGAACATATATATATTTCATAATTGCTGTTCTTGAGAATGTATTATTACCGGGATATATCTGCTTGCCAGATGTTGCATCTGAGGCTCCATCAAACAGTGTTGATGATGCAGCAGAAGAAACAAAGACATCTGCAGATGAGGAAGAGACTAACGGAGAAGGAAGCATGCAACAGGATGTCACTATTACTACGACTACATCAGCTGGTGGGGAAGTTGTCGCGGCTCCTGAAGTCCGGGCCGTTACTGTCCCAACCAAAGTACAGTCAGCTGAAGACCATAAGAAGTCAAACAGCTTAAGTAAATTTGCGGTTTTATTCCTACACCTTATTACTTTTACTTGTTAAAATTTTATTTCAACCACGTTATATTTGTGCAAAATGACTTTACTGAATCTGAGTTCACAGTAGAAATGATGGCTGTGGTTTTAGTGATTTTTCATGTTACATAGCTAAATGCTTGGTAACGTGTGTTGCATTGGCTCCTGCCTCAAGGTAAAGGCTAAAGATTACTTTGCACGAATTCTTTGCCCGTACAGGATTTGTGTTTTTGCATGTGGTGTAGACTCTAGGCAACTTGATTAGTGGGACCCTGTGATCTGCTTCAATCGACATCCTGTATTGACAACTCCCTTTTGCTTTGTTTTTGATAATAGAAAATCCATGAAAAATAACAAAATCAAGGTAGCTTTAAGCTTATTTCTTTACATGCCTATTAAGAAATTTGTCAGAAGCATCGTCCTCGGGCATTTATCTGGTAAACTACTTTAAAATTATGGTAAAGACTCAGAAGCATGGCACTGAGATTTGAAGAAACTTTTGTCTGAAGTGCATTCAAAAAGTGACATTTATTATTATTTTATTACCTATATGATTAGTGTTGGTTGGTATTCATTTCATTCATGGCTTTGATGTAAACAGGTTTGTTATAAATGTTGCTCTACAATATCTGGTTTGGTTTTCAGCTCCCTTACAGTTTCGTGCGTACTGTCAGAATTTGTTTGAATTTAAGACGATCACTGTTAGAAGATTCAGGTAACTAAAAACTCTTCTTTTCATAGTATTTCAGCAATTAAAATATTTGGTTTCTATCTAATCCTATTTCTGGCTTTTTTTATTGCTATCATGGCCATCAGTATGCAATCAGAAGCTGCTTTCCTGATTGACAGTAACTGTCTATTTTGTAAGTGTGAACTTACAACAGTTTTAAAGTTGTTGTCTGACATTAATAAAAGGCTACATACGTGCTTACTTATCTCTGATGCAAAGATTTATCCCTGTAGCATCTTTTCATATCAGAATTTAAAGGTCAAGTATGACTGTTGTTTTGTATAGGATTCATCTTAAGGGCATTGCAAACATATTTTTGGAAGTACAACTATCTGTAAAGTGCTTTTGAGGTTTCACAGATAAATCAGTTAAAATTATAGTTATATGACATGTTTAACCTGTGCAAATGTGGTCTCTATTAATTTAGATCAAGGTCTGTTTGTCTTTTTATACTGAATCCCCAATTTTGTTTCAGGCGTTGGAAGGATCGCCGAAAACACAATTTGCTGCTGAAGAAAGCTAGTCGGCCTACTCTGGTAGATATCAGATTGAAATCTTCACTCTGACATTCAGAGGAATTTACTTAGCTATGAGCTACATGGAAAATGTCATTAAACGTTTAACGACGAGCTGCATTGGTTTCCCATACATTTTAGTACACACTCTTTGTTAAAGGGTTAATGGCTATTAGTTACCAGTTTTATTTTTTTAAACCTGAAGACCGCTTTAGTAAAATTCAGTGCTATCAACGTTAGTTTAGGTAAATTTAAATTCAAATTTTTCTGCCTTTGTGTGTCAGTCTTTTCTGATCTGTTTATAGGAGTGTATGCTTTTAGTGATAAATCAACAATATTGAGTGATATACCCGAATCATAATTACTTTCTTTCACTAAGTTGATAAAGTACTGTGGTTAGCATACTAGACCTCAGGGTCAGCTGTTCCCTGCAAAAGGACATTTCTGTTCTAACCCCATAGCAACTTTGGCAACTAAATGAGGATTGAATGGTGAACTTTTACATTATTTAGACTGTTTAGTGTAGAGAGCTCCTCTGAATAATTTCAGGTGCTCTACAAATCCCTGATTACACAGACCACATGCTGTGAGTGGGACGATCAGGTAGCGAAGGAGGGGACTAGCTGCCCACCCGCTTATGCCAAAGCTAAGAAAAGTGAAGTTGCCAACTCTCCATACCCATGGCTGCCTCTTGAAGGGATTACCCTTGTGTTCTTCTTCTTGATTAGCATCAACTTTTATGTGTTTTTTAATGCTCGAGTATTTGCAAACTACGTCTCTTCAGCTTTCAAACAATTGAATGATTTTATGTGGTGATTGGTTTTCTCAGAGAGTTTACTGGATTTGATATTATAATGCATCACCAATTGATCCCTGTTGTATTAGTTTAGCTACCAGTGCCTTTGAAGTTATGAGGTGTGATTAGATAACAGGTTTTTATATGTTTTAGCCACCTTCAACGAATCTGATCACTTGTGCGATACCAGCAGATAAAGAATCTCACTCCTCCTTCCGAAGAAAAGGTGTGGCGATATTCCTTCATTTTATTATGGATATGGCTGTGTTGGTGATTTTGCGATTTAAGGAGTTATATTTTCAAACTTACTTCCATTGTGAAATTTTAGTAATTAATTTTTTAGTTTCATTGGTCACTGCTCAAGATTTGTAAACTAAATGAAGTAACAAGAAAATGTGTCTAAAATTTCACCATTTTCCATGTTTTGTTAATTTTTTTGAGAAAAATATTGCAAAGCTATGCAATAGTATTGTGTGTAAGGTTAATTCCCAAGAATGTAGTTAATTTGACACAGAATGTCCCAAGAATGTAGACACCATTTGAATGCAAGTCTGTATGGCATTTAGAATTATGAATTATACAGAATTGACACACCATGAGTTAAGGATATTTTTCTTTCCATCTTTGCCTAATTTCTCAATACTAGTTTAAGGTAAAAGTACTATCTATCTGCAAATGAAATAAAGTGAAATTGAACAACTAGGTCGCACATTTTGGATAACTTTCCATTTTAAATTGTCTAATACATGATGTTATGGCTGTACGGGTCACTAGCAAAACTTCAGTTTCATAATACATGAACTTGAACTAAAATATGTATCTAAACGTTTGTGTAATGTGTAGGGCATATTTATAATCTTGCTAAGTTTTTAAAACATGTTTATCTAATGGTCCTAAAAGCTGTGAATGTTTCTTGAGTCATTTGTGGTGGTAGAGTTAGAATTTTTAGTGGAAGAATATTCCAAGGACAGTCCATTGTACAAGGAAGTAGAAGTGAGCCAGAGTAATAATTACTGATGAGTATATTATTGTTCTTTAATTTATTATTTCTTAGCAAGGATGCTGAACGAATTTTTGATGCTTTATTTAATATTTTTAGCGTTTGTGTTGAATCCTGCTGGAAAATCGGCGGTGTGCATTCTTCATGAATATGCACAGCACACCATGAGAATTCAGCCACGTTACATATTCCAAGAACTAGGTAACTATTTGCCAAAGGTCTTGAGCTCACTGCAAGTAAACTCATCATTTTTTCAAACTTTACCATATTTATTGGATGAAATGAACAGTGACTTTCATGGAATGCTGTATAAATGATGAGATTATATAACAAGTATGTCTGATGAGTGTATTATTATAATTAAGCTGCCAAAGTATAGTGTGCTGTGTGAAAATGTTTTAAGTTCTACATTAAAATGAGAACATAAATTCAATGTTTTCCACTTGTAAGCTTTTGAAAATTCTATGTTAAAAAGAGATAAACTTGATGTTTTGCACAAGTTTTGAAAGTAATATGTTAAAAAGATAAAATAAAGTTATACCCAGTAGTGCTTTTGCACAAGGCCTTAACGGTAAAGTTGTTTCATTCTCAGCAAAGAACTGGCATATACGTAAAAATGTCAGCCCACAGTAGTGTTAACCATTCTGGTACTCTCAAATTTGTAGAACTCTGCTATCATAAAAGGACGATATGTTAAAGATGTCTTGGCTGATTTTATTTTTCAAAACTTAAGTTTTACAATCCTAACATAAAAATGCAAATATTATTGGAGTTTTGTAATGTTAACATCTAACCAAAAGAGAATGTTGAAATAGAATTTATTATGATTTTAATTTAAATGCATCTATTGAACTTAAGAAGAAATCTGTTTAATAAATACAGTACAGTTGAGTGAACTTTTCAAAGTGTGCATAGCTAAGGCTGCAATTTCATTCATCCTTCTGCAAACGTTGATGATGCATTGATGATGTAATGATGTAACTTTTTCTGTTATTTATTTTAGAGAACTCACAGATGCCATACAGTGCTACTGTTGTTATTAATGACATTCGGTATGGAACAGGTTATGCTACCAGCAAGAAAATGGCCAAACTAGAAGCAGGTGTGATGGTGATAATTATCTTTGTTCTCTTTAACTGTGCCTACTTCTCCATTCTCTGTGTGTGTCTGGCCCATTTAGGTGCCTATGTTGTGCTTCAATCATGTGATTAGAGTACCGATATTATCAATGATTGATTGACTCGTTTTTTGACACACACATTAGCACCAACCTATAAGTATCACATAAGTATAACAGTTACAGTCTAACTGTAACTTATGCACAACATTGATGCAGGTCAATGAATCAGTCGTAAAGGGTCAAATACACCCACTAAGGACTCGGTTGGCTCATTTACAAAGTTAAACATGAAGATAATGCAAGCATTCAACTTTAACATAAAGAAATTTAGAGTGAAACATTGAATTGATTATACAGATTATACATGATAATCTATAATGATCTTCTGAACTTTGGAAGGATGGCGATATCAAGTACAATTGTATTGTATGTTGGTTACTGTGTTCAGATCTCCTTTTGAATGATCTGTACTTTGAAGGTTAAGAGTTTTATAGTCTTAAAGAGGCTGTTATTGTGAATTTGCAAAATGCTTCAACTTGATGTACCATGATATTCCACATAAATATTGCTTGAAGTGGTATCAATTACTGATCAAGCTACTTCTGGTGACTTCTGTAAGGACTGTGTATAAGTCTCGAGATTATGATAAGTAATCCAGTGAAATGCACGTAACAGTAACTTTATTTTCTCTACCTTGTTTGTTTATTGTCACTAGAAGTTTAGCATATTTGTAATTTGTGTTGTATATAAGCAGAATCTTTTATTTGTTTATACAGCACGCATTACGCTAAAAATACTGATTCCTGAAATTGGGAAGGTGAAGACTGACGAGCAAATCGAAGACCTTTCGGTTAGTTTGCCGTGGATAATTTTGTTTCTGAGCCGCTTTACATCGATTTTATATTAGCTTTATGGTTATTATCGCTGTTTTCAAGCTCTGTCTGTAGAGATCATTCTTAACTAGTAGTGTTTTTTTTGTTAAGGATTTCTTCTCTCAGTGCTTTATGAGTGACAAAATGTTTTTGTGTCAGAAGTTCTATTGAGCATCTTGACCAAATGGCATCACTTTAATAATTTTATATGTTCAACAGTGCAGTCTGATGATCTCACAAGTTGGTTCTGGTTCAACACAAGTTCCTTTAATTTGGTGTTGTTGTTTGGGGTCATTTATAAAGAACATTGATTTGTTTTGATTGTATTCTCATCCAGAAAAAAATAAAGAATAAATCTGTTGATTATTTACCTTTTTAGTATTTTGACGAGATCAAAATTGAGGATCCTCGCGTTGTGGATCTTTGTAATAAGGCTGGACATCCAACTCCATATCAAATCCTGGGAGAATGTCTTAAGAGGTGTGTTTCAGTAGTCAACTTGTGTCTTGTGATGATCTTGCAATCTTCGTATTCTGGGTTTTTGCCGGGAGTCTTGAACTTTGATGTCAAAGTGTATGTTCTATGGCTTAACCAGATTTTCTGACTGAGAAAAGAGCCTTTAAAAAAATATTGTGTATAGCAAGGTTTGCTAATATATGTGAATACTTTGTTAAATGTTTATAAGCCCTATACACATCAGAATGAAGGAATCATGCAGATTGCTTTTCTGGCTTGAGATTAGAGCAGTTGTGGATTGATTCAAGATACGACTTATTCAATTAGACAGTAGTTACTTGCATTGTTGTTTGCAGGAACTATGGCATGGGTGACACACAGGTCCAGATGGAGATAAATACTGTCAAGCATCAGAAAAGCGAGTTCATCATGAGGGTTGGACGACACGAAGCTAAGGTAGCTTTTTGTGTGTTTTCTTTTAGATTGATTATTTGAACTTTCACTTATTAGTTAATACTATCAATAATAATTAAATGTTAGTGCTCTTGATTTGTAATTGTAACCTTTCAATTCTCTGCGCACAAAATTGCCAAGCACTTGGGGGAGAACCAGTTAAGCGTTCATAGGCTTAGATTGTGAGAACCATAACGTAAAAGTGTATAACCCATCTGAACAACACAACACAATTTAATTTGCACTTGCCGGTAGTGCTAATGAACTTTGCTCTAACTTTTTATGCTATTATCCAATTAAAATTTAATCAGTTTAGTGTTCAACAGAATACTTCACTGTCTGACCCACTGGAAGATGTGATGAAAAGCCATTATCAGAAAGGAGGTTTCTCGTGTCATGTACTAATACCAGGTTCATGTTATTATTATCAGTTGATTATTTCTTTGTCACTGGTGTCTTGCTGTACAAGGCATCAACTAATGGCACTCCCAAAACAAATAAATTCATATCAATTTTCAGAGGCTGCTGGAAGATACCAAATGACTTCATGATTGATGACCAGTACTAAGCTGATTGATCGGTTATTGATTTTTGTTTGTTTTCCAGGTGATCTGCAAAAACAAGAGAGAAGGTAAACAGCAGGCAGCACAAGCCATTCTTCAGATGATGCACCCGCACATAAGAACCTGGGGTTCGCTTCTCAGACTCTATGCCAAAGCCAGCGAAATTAAAGACAAACGGGTATGTTGGCTCATTAATTAAAGTTAATTAATCAAGTGCAATAACACAGATATCACAATCTATTCAGCCTTAGAACTTGTAGTTAGGGTGCTTGTCATGTTCAGTTTAAACCAAAAAAATTTTCAACCCCAGGAGTCATGAGAACGCTTAGTTAGTTACATGTAGTTAATTAGCTGAGCTGTTTAATGACACTGTCATAACAAAGGTGATTAGTGTTGGCCCCTCATTTCTCCAGGCTTAGGACTGGTGCTGCCAGAGTACAAGCAGTGGTAGAGTTTGAACTACTGTTAACTGATTTAGTAAGTAGTTTAAAACTTACTGACATCTATGGTGCTAAAAATCCTGACTTGTACTCACACACTCAAGTACTCACGTCTAGATGCATTTACACCAAAGTGCAGATTTGCAAATTGATGTCCTAGAACTTTTGTTATTTAGGGCATCCTAATTAAGAACAATTACTAAGCCCTGCATAACCTTGTGTACAAATGTATCAGTTGTATGTACAAGAGTATCAGTTGACAGTAATGCATAAGTGCCTCAATCCTTTTCCAGAAAATTCTGTGTATCAAGAAGGCAGCTGAGAATATGGGATAAACCAGCCAGAGGCGGCTTTGGAATTTAAACTTCTGTACTTAGATTGACTTGATGTTTTTGTCAGATAATTTATAATGTTTGAAAGTAATTTAATTTGCGTCATATATTCTCTCTTAGGAGGAGGAGTACAGTGTTACAAAGCTCCAGACGATGGCTCATCCAAACAAAGCCATCCTGGAAAAACTGCGTCAGGAAATGACTAAACTCTATAACAAGCATGTAAGCCATCATTTGTTGTTTGGTTATTTGACTTGTTGGCTGGAACCAAGTGGATGGCTGTTTGTAAATTCCATTCCGCTTTCCCCCCTGCAGGAAGAGTTCAATTCTTGATAAGTCTTGGGTCGGTTTGGCTTTTGGGTTGCTGTTTGTGATTCAGCTTAAACAACCTTAGACCCCAGGACTATAGTCTATAGTGCCAAGGACACATTCTGTTCGAGGTGTGTAATAAATTATTTATTATGTTAGCTCATCCTTAGCAAAAGCACAGTTCTACAGTGGGTGTTGTGGATGTGATTGTGTTTCAGCTAGCGTTATCAGCACTTGCCAGTAGTTATTACCGGTAGTTATTTGACTTTGGGATAACAGGTGACAAATTTTAAGCCCAAATAATGCATCTGTGGAGTGGGTGTTCCATGATAATGGTTAAACTCTT
The DNA here is from genome assembly GCA_020284085.1 of Aporrectodea caliginosa. Classification (NCBI taxonomy): domain Eukaryota; kingdom Metazoa; phylum Annelida; class Clitellata; order Crassiclitellata; family Lumbricidae; genus Aporrectodea; species Aporrectodea caliginosa. Next base: position 531,542 of record JACEVL010000581.1, read on the forward strand.
AGGTTCACACTTCCTAGAAATATTTCTCTGGACATCATGAAGTGTGACAGTCATTGTCGTCACTAATCTGGCATCGCCATAATTGTCGTAAACTCATGCTCAGTTACTTTACACTGGCATCACTCGTGCATGTTCTGTACCTGAAGATTGTATCCATCATTCATGTTTATCGAAATTTCTAAATTGAATTTCTGTTGTTCTTTGTGATTTCTACAGGATGCCTTTCAGTCAAACATCAAGGGCAAACTTAAGCTTACAGCTCCTGAAATCATGACTTCATCTGAACTTCGAGCTGTTGACCTTTGAACGTGATGAATGACAGAGATGGACCCTTCTACATGCACCAGAAACTCCTTATAAGACTGTCTTTGGGGCCACATCAACGACTTCGTTGTGCTGCCTGCTATTTCTTGTTTGGATCTTTGCACCTGATGGTGTTATATCAGATTTCATGTTTTAACGAAGCCTGTTATACGGAGCTTTGGGTGTATTTCTTAACTATTTACGTCTTTTGTAGTTGTTTGTTGTTGGTGCTGAGAATAGATGTAGGATTCTTGCAGTCAATTGAGTTTTGGCTGCTTATCACATTTTAAGAAATATCTGCTATTATTCCTGTTGATTCTTTTTCACCGTCTGTTGGGTATATGTTGTATTATTGTCTAGTATTTTTTCATTGTGTTTCTTAATGGTCCTGTTGAAAACTTTAAATGATCATGTTTGCTTGCAGAGTAGTTGACAGATATGTGAAATTAAGACATGCAACATTTTTCTGATATTCTTTGGCATGTAATCTCAAATAATGAACTTGTATTAAAATGAGGTATGCTGCCCTGAAGAAACAAACAATTTGATCAGTTAGTTGTTGGGCTTCTGATTCAATATAGAATTCTGATACATACATGTACATATGTAAGCTACCTAGACTAAGGAGTTGACAGTCAGTGTGGGATTGCCCATTAAGAACTTCTGCAACAAGACTAATACGTGTCGATTGTGAAACTTGTTGCGGTAATTCCCAACAATGATGTCTAAATTTGTAAGCTTAAATTATCACAATTAATAATTAAATTACCGCAATTTATTAGCACTACACAAATGCAGCATCTAGCCAACTGTAATCGTAACTAAAAATATTAATATTTTTTTTATCATAGCTGATGACCAAAATTGTTTAATACATGATTCATTTTTCTCTTCGTTTCAACACAACATTTTTGGGTCAATTCTCTAGCCAAATGTAGTTTATACTTGGCCTGTGTGCTGTTTGTTATGATTCTAATATCATATGTGCGTTTACATGTAACCTGTGCTAGCAAAGCTTGTAAGAGACAAATTGTAATTCTGTTCTGCTTAGTGTGTTACATAGATGTGCGCGAGTAGGCAACAATTATTTGTGATGTCAAGCATTTTTACAGCGCCCAAGGAGCTTAGGTGTAGGAACCAGGTTGGTCATGATTGGTCAATAAAAAATTGGCAAGGAGGTACAAATCGGCAGGCAGTCCATAGTTGCTTAGTGTAACATGCGCTGGTATGTGATTAGTCTTCACTTGGTAATAAATTGTGAGTATGAATAACACAGGGGCCTAGGCTACTCATCCCTTTGGTTTGTGATTGGGATGAGGATGTCATTATTGATCGTGAACTTGCAAGAAATGTTACAATGTAGCGCAGTGCATTAAAAAGGTTTATGTTGTGGTGTGGGCGAAAGTGATGACTGTATTGTGTAGGCCCTATTTTGCACAGGATGGAGGGTGAAATTGAAGGTTTGCAAGCATTTTCGTTTCAACGTGCTTCGAGTTGCCATTGTCTCTGACTAGCCTTCCGGTAATATCTTGTAGGCCTACTTCACTGCCTAGGTTGGACTGCTATGTGTGTTGTTTGCTCGAAAACAAATATATTATGTACTCCCAACTTGACAGATATAAGATATAGGCCTAGGCTCTACTGATAAGCTGACATTAAGGCGTCAAGTCATGGCAGATTCACACAATACAATGCAACAGTATTTGATATTGCCTTTCATCCAAAGTTCGGAATAGACAAAAAACTTCTAGTCGCACTCGCCAGTAGGCTACGTAATCCCTATGCACTACACATGGTCAAAGTAAAATATAATGCAGACTACACATTTTTAAAATAATTTATCGGGACTCCTGCTATATACCCGTTTGAATGGTTGCCACTGTGCCACGTCATTGAAGGTCCCCGCATGTACAGACTAGTGCTAAACTGAAATTCAAATCTCTGAAATAGTTATGCATTCTGTAGATTCTCCAAGAAGCATCTAACCAGGTTATTGCTTATGCAATGTATTCGATTCCCCAACAACAATTTTCTTTAATTAATCACAATGTTAAAATTGAAACTTATTCTATACTTGAACAAGCGAAAGTCTGAAGTATGGGAATCAGATAAAAATAATAAATCGCAACCAATTTATATTTATGACTATTTTGTAGATGTGATGTAGGCTAGTTACTTTCCTATCTAGTAGTTACATCAAAGATCTTAGAATCTGGACTCTTAAGATCTTTGGTTTCATTTAAACCATAGTATTTTGCTTAGAAGTTTTCTATCAATCAGTCGATCAATCAGAATATATTTAGTGCCCTTTAAGATCCCTACTCGGAGGCACTCCCAACCCAGGCAGGGCGGGAAAACATAGTCTTAAGCAGTGCTTTTTTCATACGGAAAGCCTGAACGACGCGTTCCGGGACCGTTTTCAGCTATTAAAAATAAATTAGTTAATTTAAAATTTTAATTTAAAAATATTTAGTTATTTTAATTTAAGTGTTCTGAGTGTTTATTAATAAATATAAAATAAAAATACTTTATTATAAATGAATAATTTATAATAAGATATTCCATTTTCCAGGTTTAATATGTTGTAAAATAAGAGGCTGAGGTTTAAATAATTATTGTTTTGAATTTGTTAAGTCCCGGAACCTTTTTCTAGAAAAAAAGAGCTGGTCTTCATTCCATGCAGTCACACCAACTAGGCCTACAGAAAAGAATCGCGGCGCTGCATTGTAGCGGGCGACTGTCGAGTCACAATAAACGGGTGAGCCACTGCATGAAGACACAGGGCGGCAGAGTTCGCGTAGATATAGGAGGGAGCCGAGCCAGATCGTCAGGCGCACCTCCACACCAAGAAAGCAACCCTAAAAGAGATGCGTTGCGGGAAGGGGAGCCAGTTCAGAACCTCTCGGCAAGGACCCCATAATTATGCATGTTCAATCATGTAGTAATGAGATTAGCAGACGTAGGCCTACTTCCTTTTTTAACGACGCTGTTCATTAATCACAACAGCGGAGACTGCCAGATAATATTTCACAGACCCAACACTGTAGGCCTAAACTAAGACTGCCAGCAGTATAACTTCCGCGGATACAAAATCAAGACAAATTTCAAACAGGGTACGGCCTATATAAAAGGGAAGTAGCCTAATTAACCTAGTTTAATTTCTATAGCAGCATACGTTCTACAACTTAAATTAGGCCTATTTATGAATCACAATGCACATTTAAAGAACTCATAAATTTCTCAACGCAATTCTCCTTCAGGTGCAGAGCTATATGTGACGTTCGTTAGGAGAAATTAATTTTAATTAGGCCTAATTAAGCTTTGTGTACATAGGCGGCTATAGGCCTTAGGCCTACTGAATTTCATGTCGTGGTTGAACAGGCGCAAACGTAGTTACCCGGAAAGTGGAACTAGCGCCTGAAAGTGATTGGACAAAGAATGCATGTGATCAACATCGGTTCCGTGATTGGATAGTGATTAATGACGTCATTTGGTAAACAAAGTGTACTAATGACGTAATAACCGTTGCCATGGTAACCATCGTAGGCCTTCTGTGGAAAGTAGACATGCGTTTATTTGAAGGTTTATTCTGAAATGTTCATTCGAACAGGTCGATTTTAGATTTCTTTTCGGCTTATTTTGGCAGAAATTATGGGCCTGATGTTCCGAAATACGAAGATCAACAAGGTGAACGATGTTACAAAGTATTAAAATCTTTTGTTATCGAATATTCGAAGGAACGAGCTAAAAAAAAGAGGGTAATTTACGACGACATTGTTAGAGCTGAAGTTTCACTTTTGTTTATTTCGATGGAAATTACAGCTGAAGAAATCTCTCAGCCATGAAATATCTTAATGATCTGAAATAGATTTTAAAGCAAAATGTTTAAATATCTAATGCTGTGTTAGGCTATACATTGAAGTTGATGACCTGGAATCATATATTATTTGTCAGATTCTTTTCAGATTCTTTGTTTTATATGTTTATGAAAGAAATCTTAAAAACATATCTCATGAACAGTAGCTTGTCTATTTAAACTTAGCTTTTTCATCTGTTTCTATCTTAAAGTAATTGAGGGTTGAAGGGGGATTGTTTTCAGCAAATAAAAATTAAAAATCAGAAAGTCAACTGTACTATGGACAACTTTAAAGCAAAGCCAACTTTAATAAAGCAAAGCTCAGAAAAGAAGACACCATGCAGGTATTTGAAATCCAGATTTTTCATTTTAATATCTTTGTGAAAGGAAGATTAAAAACACAGATCTAATGAACTGTAGCTTATCTTAAACTTAGCTTTTTAATCTCTTTCTATCTTAAAGTAATTGAGGGTTGAAGGGGATTGTTTTCAGCAAAAAAAAATTAAAAATCAGAAAGTCGACTGTACTATGGACAACATTAAAGCAAAGCCAAATTCAACAAGCAGACTTCAGAAAGAAGACACCAGGTATACTTTAAATTTCACATTCTTCTGTGCTGTTTATCTAGGAACAAAAACTTTAAACAATTGAGCCGAAGACCAGTTTGTCTATTTTAAACTTAGCTTTCTTGTATCTTTCTATCTTTAAAGTAAGCAAGGGTTGAAGGGGTTGTTTTCAGCAAATAAAAATAAAAAATTCCAGAAAGTCGATCACTATCGACAACCGCAAAGCAAAACCAACTTCAACAAAGCAAAACTCGGAAAAGAAGACACCAGGTATTTGAAATTCAGATTGTTCTGTTTTGTTTCTTTGAGACACTTTAGGGGTTGAACATTTTTAATTTATAAGAAATACAGAAGATTAGTAGGCTACATAGCATTGTCTCATCAAAATCCATCTTCTGCAAACGTCATCGTTTCAATCCTCACCACCAGAAACAAGTCGAGATCAAATTGAAAAGTAGTGGCACGACCAGGAGACGAAAACATCTGTGCTTCAAGAGGAATGAATACTGCAAAAGACAATTGGAAGTTTGGAACAGTCGAAATCCATGCTTCAAGAGAAATGAATACTGCAAAAGACAATTGGAAGTTTGGAACACTGGACATCCCTGCTTCAAGAGAAATGAATACTGCAAAAGACAATTGGAAGTTTGGAATATTATCTTCTCAAAGGAAGAGGCTCCAGTACATAATCTATGCTTCAAGAGAAATGAATGCTTCATAAGACAATTGGAAGTTTGGAACATTATCTTCTCAAAGGAAAATCGGGTACAGAATGATGGCAATTATCTGTCAGCCTTCAAAGAATAAGCTGTTTAATTATATCTGTAGGACTTCTAAAACGAGCGGACTATAGGCCTACTAGTCTTGTTAATTTACTAACACCCTGTGTCAGAATACAGTCAGATCCACGACATTGCAGATGAATCTAATATAAAATTTCATGCATACCTCTGAAAAGGCAAGAACATATATATAGCCTACAGTTTATAGAAAAGTACTCCTTTATTGGCATAGAAGTGCAATAATTGTTCTGATGATGGTGCTCAAATATTGTTATATCCAGCTGCAGCTTTCAAAATTTAACAAACTGCAAAACCTTTTAGCTTCATGGAAATTTCATCCATTGTAATTTTCTTAAAACTTCGACTTGACAATAAATTTAAACAATTGCAACTTTCAGTTTTAAGATGCTTCTAACTCTTAAAGCAAAATGTGTACGAGTTACTTTATCGCTTAATTAAGTAAGAAAACTTAACAGTGATATTTACTAATTTCAGATAACCTAAGGGAAATTTGCATGAAAATTGAATGAAATTCAGATTTTTCAGAGTATTGTTCAGATAAATTCAGATTAATGTTTTTGTCTTTTCACAATATGATGTTAGGCTGATAAACTAAGGAAAATTTGCTGGAAAAATTGAATGAAATTATTGTTTTTGGCTGTCATTAAGACCAACCCTGGCCTGTAGATCTGGCACTACTAACATCATTCATCTCATAGCGTTGTGTTACTAACCTACTAACCCCTCACTCGTTGGTCAGGACCTTGTCGTGGTGAGTGGGCTTTCAACCAACACTGGCCAGAATTCCTATTAGTCACATCTGATTCAAGTTATCATTTTGTAATTTGACAGCTAAACGTAATTGTTACAATTTGTTTGTTGGATATGATATGCTTGATCATTTAACACAAGACTGTCAAATGTCAATGCCTGTGTGTATATAAACAGGCTGGAATTCGCTGTAGGTGGCATCAGGCTCTTATGATAAAAGTCACATCTGCCATGTCTAAAACAACAGTTTCTTAGTGTGCAGAGGAGGGCTTCCATGAGTTTCACAACTGTGTCACACTTAGGCTTTAACTCATCCTCACCAAGGTAGTCTCCCAAGAAAGATATATCAAGTGTCCTTACTTAGTCACACATCTGCAGTCATTGACCAATGAAGAAGTCAACAAATTGACAGCCATGACTTTATAAATCAAGTCTGCAACAGCAACGTCTTGTGTAGGACACATGAAACCCATATGACAATATTGTCACATAACAAAACAATGGTTCAAGTAGTTTATAAGGCATGCAATCCAAGCTATTACTACTGCAAGTTAAAGAGGAACAGCCCATCCTAGCTGTGATAGTGTCCACCAACACAGCAGATATTCACAACAATAAAAACAACTCAACTTTACAACTCTTGCTGATGATCCAAAACCAATAAGGTCCATTACATTAATTAACCAAAGGTCTGTATATTATTCTCTATACCATGAGTATAGACTAATTTATAAATGATTATTATTTGGAAACCTAGACCAGAAATGTTTACTCTGCAGCAATGCAAATAGAATCAATATTATTTCTTCATTCGATTATACGGTGCCTACCTAATTATTCCATAGGCGTAATAGATGTCATAAGACGAAAATAAGCATGCACGGCTTTTCTGGATGTTAATGCTTATAATTGCATACTAAGTAAGTAAGTAAGTAAGTGTGTTCTTTATTAAACTTTTACTGGACGTTCACATCTGCCATGAACAATCAGCCTAAAACAACAGTTTCTTAGTGTGCAGAGGAGGGGTTTCCAAGAGTTTCACAACTGTACGTGTCAGTGTCACACTAAGTTGTAGGCTTGTTGTTGTTGCCATTGTTCATGGCAGATGTGACTTTAAAATTTACTGGACATCAACTTCCATTTAACTTAGACTTACTATTTAGCATGATGACTTATTTGAGTCCTGCAAAATGAGTGCATCTTGTTGTTTGCAGTAATAGACTAATAGTTACATCAGAGTATTTTGCTTACTTGTTTGAATGGCGCTATAAATCTGGAATAGTTCTTGGTCTGGGCTAAGAGGTCGTTGGTCTGGGCTGGCGCAATTTACGCGCCATGGCAGCACTTCCGGTTAGGGGGACTGTGGGATCGAGAGTATTTCAGCTTTCATTTGCTTGGCCGTTCGAAGGTGGACATCCGAAGGAGTTGAATAGGTGGGTTGTCGTCGATTATTCCTGCTTTATTTAATTAACTATGGCGAGTGGCGTGTGAAAGGTTCGTCAGACTTCTACACTGCGATTTTGGTTTGTCTGGAAGAGTTATTTTAATGGTCTTTGTCGACCGTTTTTCGGTGATTATCTGCAAAACGTCGCCTAACGTGCTCGTCCCGCCATTGCGCGCTGACTACGCATTATGATGAATGAATGAATTGGAATTTTCCGTAATTTCCGTATTTAAAAGCAGGCATTTCTGACATCTTTTCAACGTAAAATAACATTCTGTTGAAAATATGAGATGCTGGAAAACGTTTTGGAATGAATTGACCGAGTGATAGACGAATGAAAGTCATTTGATAGGATGGTTGGGAGTTTTCCTTTGTGAACGCCTAACGGTCTCCTTCCCTTTTCAAACTAGTGACGGTCATATCGATGATTTTGACCTGGAAAAGGAGTTGGACGTGCAATTTGCCCACCAGTTACCTTTTATGGAAGGGGTGCGGGAAATTGGATTAAACTGGATGAAACCGGATCCAGCCGGATGACGTTATCTTATCCGTCTTGTGTTTACGCTCAGATAAACGTGCGTCATTGTGCAATAATCAATATGGAATTATCGGGCACATTGGGAAAATGAAAACAATTGTGTCAAATAGTATCGTTTCTGCAATGACTTGAATCAGAATGAATACTTCTGAGCATGTCTAAGATACAGTGCTAGGTTGCAGCATCTGTTGTGAAGATTATTATTCTGCAGTGACTAGCAGCACTAATCTTTTTTGGGTGATTATTTTAATTTGCCTGTCCAAAGCAGTTGACAAATTTAATGAGTTGATTTTCAATAGTTTCTCATAAGTGTTATTTAATGTGCTCATATAAAGCATGAAAATCTCCCATGCAGTTGTGAACGAATCTCTTAATGAAAGTGAGAAGTGTTTGTAGAGATCTGGCGATGACCTTTTCCAATTTTAAGAGCTTTAAAGAAATTACTTGTGCCTTGTCAGTGTTGCACATGGCATGACTCATTGGTTGCATGATCCACACGCCACAAGTGATTCATTGTTCATTATAATCTTCTGGAACTACCCGATTCACGAAAGTGGTGACAATGCAAAATTGACTGAGTTTGTGAAAACAATTTTAATACCAAGCGTTAGAATCCTGAAAACTAGTAGGGTCAGTTTGGCCAATATCTTGAACAGTTTGTTTGAAAATACCTTGGAAAGGTTTGGCTTGCGTAAATAATTTTGTTTACCTTAGCATATAGATTTGGGGATCTGGCAGAAATCCTATTTTGGGGATTTTGTCTTTGGGGATTTGCTATGTATCCAAATCTTCATGCAGCCCTTACTTAAATCCTGAATGTTATTTAGAACTATAGATTCCTTTATTCAATCACTATTTTTTGTGAATGCTTTGTTATGAGTTGACAAATTTTGAGATTTTGTATGATGAATTCCTAAGTTTTTATATATGTTGGATTATGCTGCATGTTTGACAGAAAATATTTCCTGGAATGTGGGTTTTTACGTTTAGCATCACTGTCGTGGAATTGTGTAAATCCAGTAATATAATACTATTTTGTTACAGGCTCTTCAAAAACATATTCAAGCTAAAATGAGATGCACATTTTCAGCCATGTTAAGCACCATGCAAAGTTGTTAAGAGGCACTTTAAAAATTGTCAGATACACGGATACATACAAAGAAACTCACCTAAGCGCTGAAACAAACAGAACACAAAAGTACTTTATAAAAATGTTTGTTGGGACATTTGTACTTGTTGACAATTGCAATAAAATTGAAGGTAGGAAACCTGCATGTTGTGTAGATCTGTTTTTATGATGTATTATTGTTTTTTATTTTAGTTTCATAATTTGGAAGAAGCTCACTCGGAAACAGAATGGCTGCCCCAGCAGAAGACATGCCATCCTTCAAGGTTTTTATACGACACTATTCATGTTGATGTGGTTTATTCATGAAGTTGTTAGAATTTTGGTATCAAAATTCATGTTAAGAGTAATTCTTGTTATTCACATTTAATGTCACAATGAAACTTGTGACAAAAATGTCAAAGACTACTAAACAGTAAAACGTATGCTATAAACTCCTTCAGTTGGAAATTACTTAGACTTCTTGCAACACGTTTTGTTATAACGCAAATTCTGACGTCAAGTGGTCACAAAATTAGTTCAGCTGTAGCAATGAACCTGTTTTAGCATGACCTGAGATGTATATGTGACTTCACTTTGAACGAGGATATCAGTCCACCTTTTCTCAATGAATTTTCTTGCATATAAACTGCAATATTTGCTTCATTGATGTGGATAAAACAGCAAAGAACAAACTGGATATTGCTATTCAGTGTAATATAGTGTTGGTTACTGTAAAATAATTGTGATGTTCTGTGTAGCTCGTCTTGGTCGGTGACGGTGGTACGGGTAAAACAACCTTCGTTAAGCGCCATTTAACAGGAGAATTTGAAAAGAAATACATAGGTATGGAATATAGTGACTTGATAATTTTCTCATCTGTCGTATGAAATCACTTTTTATTAAGTTTCCTGTTCATTCTTGTAAACAAAATAATTTGGCATTGCAGTAAATTTTACAATGAAGTAACTAAACAATTATCTGTGCTGGTTTTTTGTGTGAATGATCATGTAAGAGAATAGTGTCAAATAGTATGAGAAGATCTGTATTTTAACAACAATAAATTTCTAAATTTGTACATTTTTTGATGCTTTCGTTTTATGGGCAATGCAATAAATACAATGCAGTAAATATGTTAAGTCCATTTATCTTTTTGTAGCAACCCTGGGAGTCGAAGTTCACCCTCTGGTTTTCCACACCAACCGAGGGCCAATTCGGTTCAACGTCTGGGATACTGCTGGTCAGGAGAAGTTTGGTGGACTTCGTGATGGATACTACATCCAGGGTAAACTCGCCATCATTTAATTCTCAGTTGCTGAAAAGATTACTTATTACATCTTTTTCTTGTGCATAAACAATTTGTTTTCAGTTCTTTTTCTTTGAGAGTTCACAGTTGGAGCTAACCAACTGTGAACTAATTTGAAGTAGCTATGGATATGAAGTGTTAGTGACCTAATTTTCTTAGTCTTAGCATGTGAAAGAGTGCTGCCACTGCTTTCCCACACCATCCGATTTTACCATCAGCAGTGTATAGTCAGTGTACTCGTTTTGTAGCCAAGTTTGCTAGTTGGTACAAGTGAGAGTTGAATTCTTGTAGCATTTCTTTCCTGGCAGAAGTTTGAACCTCTGCCGTCTGGCTTGACAGTCCAGCACACTAGCCACCAGCATGAATGTGTAACTGAAACGAGCGTATGTTGCTATAATTTTGATAATTATGTGTTTTGTTGTAACAGGCCAGTGTGCGATCATCATGTTCGACGTCACCGCTCGTATCACGTACAAAAATGTGCCAAACTGGCATCGTGATCTGGTTCGCGTCTGTGACAATATTCCAATCGTTTTGTGTGGCAACAAAGTCGATGTTAAAGATCGTAAAGTGAAGGCGAAAGCCATCGTCTTCCATCGCAAGAAGAACCTCCAGGTACGTGGTTGCTGGATTCAAGATATATAAAATGGTCCTAGCCTGTGAGTGCTTGAATGCTTGGCAATGTTGGCACTGTGGAGTTGGCTGTAGCATGCAGCCTATGATGACTGGAATTGGACTTCAGCTTTGTAGCAATTGGGAAAATGACTTGTATAGCAGTTGGCAGTGTTGCTGATTAATTATGTATGGTTGAGCACTCGTCTTGTGAAGTTGGTGGAGTATGCCAAGTTGAGGCCTCACGAGACATCTAGTCCTTCTGCACCAACCTTGAGCAAGCCCGCAACTCACAATTGCTAATTATCGATGCCTTGTTTTTAGGTGACTGGTGCTAGAAGAAATATAATGAAGTATTCATTCCATCAGTTGAATGTAAATATGTTTAGTTGTTTTGTGTAAAGGCTATGTACATTAGAGTACTCTGCAACTGAATTCATTCATTCATTCATTCATTCAGAACATTTATATAGCGCCTCTTCAAGAAACTACTCAGAAGCGCTCCCGGCCCAGCCACGACTAAAAAAAAAAGACTTGAGGGACTTGTAGAACCCTGCCGGTTGGCTCAAAAGTAAAGAGCGGAGCTTAAGCGGGAGGTCATTCCAGGTGGAAGGTCCCACAACCGAAAAAGCACGGCGCTGCTTAATAGCCAAGCGTGCCCGTGGAACTAGAAGCTCACTCGTCGTAGAACGGAAGCGCCCGAGCTGCAACGTCGGACACTGGGCGGCAAAGATCTCGCAAGTAAGATGGAGCACAGCCAAGAACGCAGCGACAAACTAGAGCAGCAGTGCGGTATGAGATCCGCTGAGAGATAGGCAGCCAGTGCAACACATCATGTATGTATGCAGAGACAGGAGAGAACTTAGGTAGTCGTCCAATGAGACGAGCAGCCGAGCGTAGAACTCGATCTAGTCGCCCCAGAACCCCAAGAATAACCTGTTTAAGAATGTAGCAAGTGAATGATGCATTTCTAGTGAACACCTTTATTACGCCAAATTGGCAGAAACCATAAACAACCTATACAAAATGAAACAAAAGAAAAAACACAGAGCAGTAATTATTGTTGAGAGCAGATCAGCTCATTGTACAGTGTACACATATCAAACTTATCGTACAGTTGAGTAATGGCATCATGTTTATTCATGAATATGTAATGTCAGCACTACTTTTGCAATAAAGAACGAAGCGTTGTTGCGGTTTATTGAATTTGATGTTCACTTTAAAAAGTCGAATTGACAAATACTTTGAGCGGTGTTTTGTTATTTCTTGTTCTAGTACTATGACATCAGTGCTAAAAGTAACTACAATTTCGAGAAGCCATTCTTGTGGTTGGCAAGGAAGCTGACTGGAGATCCAAATCTGGAGTTTGTTGCCATGCCAGCCCTGGCACCCCCAGAGGTTGAAATGGACCCAACCATGGTCAACAAATACGAACAGGAGCTCGAAGTAAGTAAATTCTACTATACTATAGATTGACAAAATTTTGGTTTGTTAACTTATTCTTTAAAAAACTATATGTCCAAGTTTTGTTTCAGTAAATTTTTGTGTTTGTTTGGTAAACTTTTTTGAAAACCTCAAATTGATGGAAATTTTTCTGCTGCTAAAATTCCTTAAAATTGATTTTCGCTGGCTTTGAAACATTTTGGTAACTGGGCATAGTCACGCATTAAGTAAGCAGCTCGGCATTAAAAAAATTAATATTTCTGTTTTGTGTAATGTGAAGTGTGTAGATATTTAAACGAAAGTAATTGAAACATTGAATTCCCTATGAAATATCAACCTCATACTGAATTAAATTTAATTTGAAAAAATTCAACCTGTTGACATCTTGTTAAACGGTACAGTTAACATTTTGAGCTACAATCTATAACAAGATCCACTATTTCAGTTGTTTGGTTAAGACGTGAGACTGCCAGTACTCTTCTGTGAAATTTTCTGTTCAGTTGTATGTTTCACTGTTTTTGTCAGAGAGTGTCATTCCATTGATGCTTACATAATGATATTGCTGCTCACGTAATTCTGCTTCTAGTTACATAATTTGATTACCACTAGAATTCCAGTATTCTTGTGAACAATGGCAACAATACTTTGATTGACATGTGTAAACCTTGAACCTATGCGCTGCTGAAATTGTTGCACACTTAAGTTCTATAACTTGCACTTGCATAGTTTGATGGTGCTGTCATGTTCTTTGGAGTCCATGCTTCTGGAGCATAGTTCTGTTAGCACAGAAATTTGAGCTCTTAACACAGGAAAGAATGAATCCCAAAGCACTTAGGGATCAAGATCTAATGATCGATTCCTAATGCAGAGACTGTTTCACATTCAGCAGGCACTAATTGCACACACACACATGCTCATTATGCATTAGTAGTTTAAGCTTCTGATCTGCAATTCTGTTGCTGTGGAAATGGCTCTCTAAACGTATTATTACCTGGTGGCTGACTAATGTAATTTTGAATAATGCTTATTAAACACAGTCAGAATCTTTAATTGGGTCAAGCGCTGCCCACAATGCTAAAGTTTTAAGAATATATGCAGTTTTTAGCTTGTATAATGTGTATGCAAAGACTGGTGATTCATTTTAATATTTGAAATAAGTTAAATGGTAGCGGACGTTTGCCTATGTTCTGACGATGTTTGTTTTTCATTTCAGATCGCACAACAAACCGCGCTGCCCGATGATGAAGACGATCTGTAAAATGGACGTGTCTCAAAATTTGTTGCTTAAGGAATGCAGCATCGTTTTATTTGTGACAACTTTTTCTTTTGTATGCTGTTAGAATGTTACAAGACACTCAATAGCAGGCTTTGCATTTTCAAGGTTACTGTGGTTCTGTTGTGGCACTTTGCACAAGTCGCCAGAGCTTTCTGTCCGTTGCGGGATTGCACGATGTTGACTAATAGACAATTTCTCGTTACAGCCGACATTGTGAACAAACATTAATGTTGCCTAAATTAGGTTGAAATCTCATTTGTGGCTATCTGTTAAAAGTGTTACGATAAAATTAAAGTTGATGCTTCTTCTGGTAATAGTTATGGATTTCTTCGTCACTAGCTAAATAAAAATCTAGTCTTGTGTGTAATTTACTGAATGCTTTGATGGAGGTATGGGGCGATCCATTTAGTACAGTGATGTCAAAGAGCAGGCCTGAAAATTCTGTCAATGCCAAATACACTTTAATGGTATAAGCTGCAAGGTCAAGATAGTACAATTAGGGCCTACTGAAGTATTATGATTTGATATGAGCATTCGAAATTAACCTTTAGCTGCATGTGGGCTTCGCGACTTGCGCGAGGGCATTACGAGCACTTTGAACATCTGAATGAAGCTAAGAATCATGCCGAAGCATTAAACAACGTTTTCCACTCTGTAAATATGCAACGAAGTTGGCAGACATACTTGATGCGTTTAGATGGTGGCAGGCATACTTGATGCATTTAGAAAACGCTTTTCAGCCAGAGGACCAATTTCAGCAGTTCAGCAATAAATTTGGAATCAATCCTGCAAATGTTCCAAGTTTGTTACAAATGGATTTGCAGTGTAACAGCATTGTAAACCAAATTCACAAGTACAGAAGTGCAGGTGTTTACAGGGGCTTCTAATCCCTATACAATTTTTATCACACTTTCGACAAGTTACAGGGTCTTTACTCGCAGTCCAATGAAAGACCCACTTTTCTTGTGTAAATTAGTGTGAACTGGTGACATCGTCCTACTAAGTCGGTCGATTTTCTTAGAACACTACTTAATGTGTAATGGAGTTCTCACACTTCGGCCTAATTGTGCGACATTATCGTCTGCATAGTCAGAGCTTCTCATTTGAAAAGAAGGCGATTTGAAAATCGATCGCGTTGGATTGAGTAGGCGATCGATGCTCGGTCGACCTCAGGACCTTTTGTATAGGCCTACAGCCCTACAGCGTCCTTTGTGTATCGCATTCATAGGCTAGCTTCATTCATTCATTCATTCATAAATTTATATATATATAGCGCCCCTTCAAGAGGGCTACTCAGAGGCGCTCCCGACTCCAGCACGGCCAAAAAGTACAGTTTTGAGCTTAGTAAAGAAAGCTTCAGTAAAAGTCCCAGGGAGCAGGCGTATCTCCTGGGGAGCCCGTTCCAGACCACTGGGCCCACCACGGAAAAGGCTCGATTCTGCATAGTTGCAGTTCGTGCAAATGGGACTAAGAGCACCCCTTCTCTGCAGAGCGGAGGGGCGGCGACCTTGAATACCCGAGGGGCAGCAAAGCTCCCGCAGGTAGACTGGTGCTAGACCCAGCTGACATCGTCGTACCAAGGCAGCAATCCTGTACTCAATGCGCTGCCGGGTAGGGAGCCAATGTAAGGTCTCCAGCATATAGCTGGAGACATGACCAAATTTGGGGATTTGCCCAATAAGACGCGCTGCAGAGCGCAAGACTCGGTCCAGGCACACAAGTCGATTTAGAGGAAGGCCAAAGTAGAGCGACGAGCAGTAGTCAAGACGGGATGTAACGAAAGAATGCACCAGGGTGGTGGCGGCACTAGGGGTAAGCGAACGGGCAACGGTGCGAAGCTGGCGCAGCTGATAGTAGCAGTTCCGGGTAAGGCGGTGAATGTGTGGAGCAAGAGTTAGCTCCTGGTCCAACAGGACACCAAGGTCGCGGACCGTAGTTGAGAACGTATAACTGGGGAATTCAGTTGCAAGTGCAGCGAGGTCAAGTTTAGCAAGTTGCTTCCGGTTGCCTATATATGGTTGTCGCAACACTTATTAACCGTCAATAAGCCTCCTTTCCTTGTCGATGCAATGTCGTCTCCATGCTAGCCTTAACTTTCATAAGTAGTGTAAATTGGATAATCAAATAATGGTCTGGCTTCAGGTTCCAATTGGAGTCTAACTCATCGAGCGCGATTGATTTACCGATCGACCACTGACGACCAGACCTTTGATAGGTGATCGACCAAGGAGATCGATCGATCGATCGCCTCAAATGAGAAACTCTGTGCATAGTTGTGACAAAAATAAACATTTACATTGGTTTCAACTTAAAAATTATGCTTTCACTTACATATTTCATTAACGAAAATACTATGCGATAATAATGCATTAATGCTTGACTCAAGTTGAGTAGATTGACGAATTTGTTGCATTTCGGCGATTGAGAATGATAGAGTTTAATCTACTTAATTCACACCGGTTGACTCGCATGCTTAAACATTGAACAACTTTAGGCTACCGGTAATACTCCATTTTAAGTGGTTTAACTATTTTTGCATTGGTATCCATTGTATATGGCCAATTTAAAATGGAAGCTGAATTGATGAAAATAACTGTTTGTCTAAATGGAAGCTGGATTGATGAAAGCAATCTGCGTAAATAGAAGTTGGATTGATGATTATGTTAGCAGACAACAGTGATGAATTACAGGCACATTTACCTAATCAGAAATGAGCTAAAACTCACCTCGGCAATATTGGATCTGAGAGAGCGGGGAGGCCCGGCCCAGCAGGGGGGATGGGGATTGAGCCCGGTTGTTTAGGGGGATAGAAGCCACTGGGTGTTTAATCAGCAACTGCCCAGAGAAACTTTTCCTCATTTACGAACACCTGCTGCTCGAATGCAGTGTTTGTTTCACCAGCTCATAACTATGCGAGCAAGGATATTCAAAGATGGCGCTTGTTAAGACAAGACATGGATCATGGCTGATTGACTCAAATCTACCTGCAATCTCAGAGTAGCGCTAGCTGTAGATAGGCCTACTAGGGAATGTAATCCCGGAGCATTTTGCCAATCCCGGCAATCCCGGGATTACAGGGTTATAGAAATGAATCGATCCCGGGATTGACGTTTGCAATGAAAAATTCCTCTTGGGGGTCGTCCATTAATTATGTCAACAAATTTTAGGCAGTTTTTGACCCTCTCCCCTGTCAACAACTGTCAAACATTGACAGACCCCCCCAGATGCATTCAATTTTTGAACTTTACGATGAAACACGTTACCAAAGTTCAAATAGAAGTAAATATTACATAAATTTTGATAATTTTCAGTTATTTTCATTTTTTTACGTTATAATTCATATTGGGCTACTTTTGGGCGGATTTGGGGAAGCCTTTGGGCGGGAATTTCGGAAAGTAGCCTACCTGGCAACACTGGCGCCATTTAAATAGGAGAATACGAGCGCGTGGCTTAGCCTATTCCATAGTTTTTGTTCACTGCCGACCTTGAAATCGCCAATTAATTCGTAGATACGAGACGGAAACTAATCATGTGTATCGTCTAATACACGCCTCATAACCGCCGACACAAGTAGGTATTTTTCCGTCACTTGAAAGTCTTTATCAAATTAAATCTAAAAATCGACAAACACACTACTAGACGCTATCAACAAACTTCGGAAAGGAAGCTGATGCTATTTTTAGGTATGATATCATACTATAATTATTCTGTAGTCTGCTTCAGTGCCTCCGTATAAGATCGCTAGCGACTCGATTTGGCGGGAACGGGTTCATGACATCATAGAGTTTGAAATACAACATAAACGTAGGCCTATAAGGCCCTATATACATGCATACTTGAGCCCACCACGTGGAATAACCTTCCTTCAAATCCGAGTGTTCGTTTACCTAGGAACTTTGCATACACCTTTTGCAAACATCTGAAAACTATTCTTTGTTGCTGGATTTTGGAGCGCCTCCAAGTAGGTATCTGAATGAATAAGTTAAATGAATACTTGCATTTTCTCTGTTAAATATTCTTTGATAAATAATTTATAACTAGTCTTTTCACGCAACCGTTCCTATTTTAGTTATGTTTGTTTCCTCTTTTCTGCGCGCGTATAATCGCCAAACGCATTCCCGTCTCTTAAACTAGGGCAGTGCATATTTTAACTGTATAACTACTGGGACAAATGTCCTAGTAGTTTTAGGATTTACCCCAGTAGTTTTAGGATTTACACCAGTAGTTTTAGGATTTATCCCAGTAGTTTTGGTGATTTTATTCCAGGTAATACTCTACTTTCCATGTTAGTTTATAATATATCATTAACCTTCTAAATCCCTTAATTCCTTTGGTTACCTGATATCATCGGCTAAGACTAAGTCACCTTGTGCCGTCGATTCGATGAATCCTAGCGACCGTCATAGTCAACCTTCTCCACGTGTACTTCCGATCTCTCGTCGCCTATCTCAGCTCCGGAAGCTTCATCTTCATCGTCTCATATATCTCCTCCATCCATCTTCTTCTTGGTCGTCCTCTTCCCCTCCTCCCCTCCCCGCACGCCAGCATCATCTCCTTTTCCAATCCGTCCGCGCGCATCAAATGTCCGAAATACGTCGTTTTCTGTCTTGCTGCTCTCTGCCCCAATGTCATACCTCGGCTTGACCTCCCGGATTTTGACCTGGCACCGAAACGAACAGAGGAGTTTTGGCTATTGCGGACTGATTTGATATAGCGCCGGTGAATATGCTGGTCTCCCTGACGTGGCTTTTGTGGGCGCTGAGAAATTTTCGAAGATTTACATTACATTACATTACATCTCCTCTCATGTGTCCTATCTCCTCTCGGATGTATTCATTTGTTCTCTTCTCAGTCCAGGGGACCATCAACATTCTCCTCCAAATCCACATTTCACATGCCTTCCTCTCCCGTGCTTTGGTTTTTGTCCATGTTTCGCACCTATACAGAAGTAACAGAACTACTGGTAGTATCATTGCTTTTACGATATAAGTATAAATTAAAATATTTTAAAATTAATTTGTCATTTCTAAGTTCTAATGAAACTCCATAGTCAAAAGTCGAAATACGCACCAAGCAAACATTTATAGTAACTATAGAGTATAGTTGGTCTAATTATTCTCCGATTCCCGTTGGCTGACTGCAGGATACATCGTGCAAGTGATTATATTGTGATCAGGGTTATTATGTGACGTGTGTTATGGGCTTTTCTGACAACGAATATGTTTTTTGTCTCATTTGCCTAAATACATTGGAAAATGAAGTTGGTCGTGTTTGCTAAAGTTAAAGCTATCGCTGTTTGTTAGGCAACTGTAGTTAGGCAGATGAAACAAAAACCCATAACCATTGCTTGAAGTGTGACGGTATGAAGCGGTATGCGGTATAGGCTACCGGCACCTCTCCTGCAGGCCGGCTAAAAGCATACCGGTACTTCTCCAAACGAGAAATCCATACCGGTTGGGAAGGAGGAGTGGTTCTTATATCCATACCGGCACCTCTTGTTTCCCACTTCGACCCCTGCTCATAGCACACGTCACATAATAACTGATTATAACTCTGATCACAATACTATCACTTGCACGGTGTTGTAGCTGCAGCTTTCCACTTGCATTTTCCACTTGCTTCATCTTCATCGTCTCATATATCTCCTCCATCCATCTTCTTCTTGGTCGTCCTCTTCCCCTCCTCCCCTCCCCGCACGCCAGCATCATCTCCTTTTCAAATCCGTCCGCGTGCATCAAACGTCCGAAATACGTCGTTTTCTGTCTTGCTGCTCTCTGCCCCAATGTCATATATCTCAGTCATCTCAGCCTGTCACTGACTTATTTATAATTTTATATCAATTATATTGGTGGTAGGGTGCAATGTGGGAAGATGGACACTCTAAGCAATATTTGCTGAATAATGACAATAATAATAAACTTTGGAACATGTTTTTTATCATTTTTCTTTCACTAAACATTTCATTATTGTTAATCAACAGTAAACACACTTCCCTGCTTGAACATATTCATGTTATAAACATTCAAATATGACCTCCTGAGATGTCCGTCTTAACTTGAACGGGGGTAAGATGGACGTAATGTAGGGGTAAGATGAGCAGTCAAGAGCTGCAGATCTAACTTAATACATTTAGTCTAATTAAAAAAAAACTCTTAGGCTATAATGATGACAGGTCCATCGTCCTTGTTGTCACTCTTCACAATCCATGCACATGAACGAGTCCTGAATGCGCTTAGGTTTTCCAACCAAACCGGCACATGACAACTCGTACCATGTGTGGCATTTGATGCAGGCGATCCAATCCTCTACTGATTCATCTTCGTTCTCTCCGCATCCAGCACAGCACACTAGGCCAATCTGAGGCTTCCTTCTCTTTAGGCCTACTAACTGCATGTTTCCCTTTTTATCTGTCTGAAGATTTTTCGACTCAGGTCTGCGGCCTCTTGGTTTGTCCTCTCGACAGGTCAGCTTCTTTCCCTTTTTATCTGTCTGAAGATTTTTCGACTCAGGTCTGCGGCCTCTTGGTTTGTCCTCTCGACAGGTCAGCTTCTTTCCCTTTTTATCTGTCTGAAGATTTTTCGACTCAGGTCTGCGGCCTCTTGGTTTGTCCTCTCGACAGGTCAGCTTCTTTCCCTTTTTATCTGTCTGAAGATTTTTCGACTCAGGTCTGCGGCCTCTTGGTTTGTCCTCTCGACAGGTCAGCTTCTTTCCCTTTTTATCTGTCTGAAGATTTTTCGACTCAGGTCTGCGGCCTCTTGGTTTGTCCTCTCGACAGGTCAGCTTCTTTCCTTTGTTTGGCTTCTGTGCAGACAAGCACAACTCCCTTTGTAAATCAGTGAGATGATTTTGTGAAGTCAAGACACGAGAGCTCGTAGCACGGCTTTTTCGATTTCCTTTAGGCCTATTGTCACTGAAGACTTTCTTAGGCAGAGGTCTGAACACTTCAAATTGGTTGATGCTGATGGGCTGAAGTTCGTCTTTTGAAGCATTCCCATCACCTTCAGTCACTACAGGTGGCTGACATAGTTCATCAGACTGGGTTTCAAGTTGAGGCTTTTCACTGTCAGTTACACTCTGTGATTGATATGGTCCATCAGAGTCATTTTGCCCACCAGTGATAACAACGGCTGATGTAACTGGCATAGGCCTATCAGACTGAAGCTGTCCAACTTGGTTCAATTTCGCTGACTGATTAGGTTCATCAGATTGAATTTCATCAATACCGATATGTTCACTTGAGTGAACATGTAGGCCTAGGCCTACAGCAGACTGAGACTGAGACTGTTCATCATTGAACATAGGCCTAATAACAGGACCTGGTGATGGCTGCACCACTGTTACAGGTGCGCTACTGGGTGGTAGTTGACGATCTGTAGTCTGACTTGGAGCAAATACATCATCTGGAAATATACATCTGTTCAGAGGATAAATGCCGGTTGCACGGAAACTGTCTACAGCAATTCCAAGCGATGCTGTTTTATGGTAGGCAGCGCAGAACAGCTTTCCGAAGTTGTACCTGGTGATCACCTTGCCACTGTTATCACGCATGAATTTACGACACTCATGTGCATAGTTGGACTTCAGAGGTTTAAAGAAGCTGCGGTCCAGTGGTTGGGTCCAATGTGTTGTATGAGGTGGTAGACAAATAATGGAGATGTTGTTCTTCTCAGCATACTTCAGAGCATTGATTGCTTTCACATGGGATCCATGCCCATCAAGTACAAGAAGTGCTGGGAGATGTGGTTCCTGAAGGTTCTTCTTGAAATGCTCCAGCCACATTTGGAACAGATCCATATTCATGTACCCAGTGTCTGACATTGCAATCAGGGTTCCGGCAGGCATATCCTTCCTCAAACCATCGGTGAGTCTCTTTCCCTTGTAAATTATCATAGGTGGTATGTAATATCCAGAAGCATTGTAGCAAGGCAACACTGTTGTGAGAACACCTCGCTCTCCACTCGTCACTTGATACACGTTCTTCTTCCCTTTTCGTGCAACAACTTTGCATGTATCAGGAACAAGGCTGAGACCACTTTCGTCACAATTATAAACGCAATTTGGTTTCTGGCTTATTCCTAAACGAATCATTTCTTTCTCCAAGATGTGGAAGTATTTATCAATGGCCGGCTTGTTCATTGCTGTGGCTCGAGCGAGGGACAATGCTTCAGGTTTCCTGATCGACAGCATTGCACGATGTCGTAAACGGAAACCAGACCACCATTCAATTCCACTCGTCTTCAGGTCCTTATTAAAACCGTGTGGAATATTATTGCGTTCCACGTATTCAAATGCCAATTCGCGTACATCAGCCGGAGTTAGACCAAAACCTCTTTCCTCCAGGAGCAAAATGTACTGCACTAAATCCTTCTCAACAGCAGGACCGAGAATTGATTGTCGACCAAGGTGACAGCTACCAGGCACTTTCTTTAACTTCTTCAACCAGTGACGTCGCAAGGTGTTGCGTGGAACACCGAATTGCACTGCACATGTCTGGAGCGGCTTTCCTTCATTCAGCGCTGCAATAGCCAGCTGCATACTTTCTTGCGACCAACTTCCACGTGAACTCGTTCGAACATAAGATCGTGGCATCTGCATAAAACATAGGCCTTAGGCTATATATTTGTTTAATCGAACATAACTAACAGCTCTTTCATGGGGGTAAGATGGACACATCATCTGCAATGCTCACAAACTTATAAAAAAATACATAGTAGTATTCAATATGAACTGCCGGATAAAGAACTATGTACAGTTGATGTAAACAACAGTCTTTTGGTCACCTGTTGTGAAAATAAAATTGGGTGACGGACTTCCATGTAGTGGTAAGATGGACAGAGAACCCGACCATTCCGTATAACAGAACTGTGACACATTATGCGACCACTATATGTCTATTTTAATACGCTAAATAGCAAGCCGATACATAAATCTATGAAATAAAATACATATAATAAGCAAAGAATATTTACTGTTGACGCAGTCTTCTTAGCTATTTCAAGAAGTTTGTTATTTTATTTGACTGAAAACACACTTTCCGACAGCAGTTGGCGCTCATAGATAGGCCACGCCTCTTCCGGTAGACTGGTACCCGACTTTTCATGTTTAAACGACGCGTCGATAAATGCAGTCCATCTTACCTCAGTTACGAGGTAAGATAGACATTAGAAATAAATGTTTTATTGAGTTTCCCGTCGAGTGTCCATCGGACCCCGGCGTCCATCTTCCCCCTCCCTACCCTATAGTAAATCTAATAGAAGAATTTACACGTAGACATAGTTTCGATTGTCTTCAGACAAAGAGAAAACGTAGGCATGGTTACGTTTGTCTTCAGACGAAGAGAAAACGCAGACATGCATGGTTACGATTGTCCAGACGAAGAGAAAACGTAGACATGGTTTCGATTGTCTTCTAATAAGTGAATTTACAGGTAGGCATGGTTACGATTGTATTCAGACAAAGAGAAAACGTAGACATGGTTACGATTGTCTTCAAACTAAGAGAAAACGTAGACATGGTTTCGATAGTATTCGGAGAAAGAGAAAACGTAGATATGGTTGCCATTGTCTTCTAATAAGTGAATTTACAGGTAGGCATGGTTACGATTGTATTCAGACAAAGAGAAAACGTAGACATGGTTACGATTGTCTTCAAACTAAGAGAAAACGTAGACATGGTTTCGATAGTATTCGGACAAAGAACAAACGTAGATATGGTTGCCATTGTCTTCTAATAAGTGAATTTACAGGTAGGCATGGTTACGATTGTCTTCAGATAAAGAGAAAACGTAGACATGGTTATTATTGTCTTCTAATAAGTGAATTTACATGTAGGTATGGACCGTATGGTTACGATTGCATTCAGACAAGGACTTTAGCCTAGTGCATGATGCATCTTTTGAAGTGGTGTTCGCTAATCGTATATGCTATCTGTGGGATCACTTCTTTCGTAAGTTGTTTCTATAGGCCCTATATCTGGATGGGAATCCTTTGGTTGGGTTTTACGTGTGTGCGTGGGCCGGCCACTGGTGGCTATTCGAGTTTTCTGTGCATCGTCTCGTTTACTAATGACATAAATTTCTGTCCTAATGACATTTGATGTCCTATAGATATTATTATTATTATTATTATTATTATCAAAATCTAATGTGACTGGAAGGGCTACCCCTCTTCCATCTCGGGCTTAGGGTAAAAAAAGAACCGGCAAAGGCCACAGCGTTAAAGCGGTGAATTAACAATGAAAGTCTTTAGAAGAGAAATAATAATAATAATATTATTATTTTTTTTGCCCCGAGGTAAACATGATCCCTCAGGGACTTCAAGTTTAATTAAAATGATAAAAGTCTGGAACGGCGTTAAAGCGCTGTATGGCTAGAGATATAGGGTGGGTGATGGGAAAGTGGGACAGGCCACTATAGTGGGACAGCTAAGCTAGTGAGGCTTACATGCGTATTGTGTCCAATACATCCAAAATCTAAAAATACATAGTCTATGGCAATATACGCGACGACTTTAATATGTGCGTACACACGTTTTATTGCAAGTGTTTAATGGCCTTTGGTTGTGCGTGTAACATTCGATTTTCGAAAGTTAGTGAATTTGCGGTATTCATAATTTTGATAACATTAACTTGCTAAGGCCCTTGTCGACACTAACGATAAATAATTATATTGAATGCAATTTATGTTGAAATATACTGACGAAATGAACTACCAGCAACGGTTTTTATCACCAAATTTCAACATGCATTTACGAAGCCTGCTGGTGTATAGGTGTCCCACTTTAGCGACAGCTGTGTTGTCAAAGTGGGACAGCGATCTGCTGCTAAAGTGGGACAGCCTTTTCCAGCTGAACTAAGCATAGCCTACGTGTTGATAGGCCTGTTGAATAATAGAAGCCTATATAAATCCTCGATTACGATTACGTTGATTGTTTTAGATGGGAAGAGTGCTTGATAAAAGGCATGACTCTAGATGTAACCCAAGTAAGAAGAATCAGTGGCCCTACTTCTAATGGAAGCAAAGTAAAGAGACAGAAGAAAGAAAATGAAGTGACAGCTAAGCCGAAAAACAAGAAAGCAAAAAAGAAAGCTGGGACCGACTATAGACCTACAAATGAGCCCTCCACTTGCTACGAGTGTAGTGTTGTCGAGAACAGTAAAGCCGACAAGGAACTCGCGCAGTCTTGGATGCAATGCAGCCGCTGTTTTCTGTGGTGCCACGAGCCATGTGGGGAGATAAATGGAATTTTAGATGATGATGATTTTTTGTGTGCTCTCTGTGCGCAACAACTTACCTTCTAGCCTTAAGTTATCATTGACTATCTTTTTGTATATTAACTAGGCCTATAGGCCTTTAAGTTTTGATGCTCATAGAGCCTATCAGTGTTGGACCACTTTAGTAGCAATAGTGGACCACTTTACCGTTTTCGAAAGAAAATATAGATTGTCGTGCCTTCCTAAGCAACATCAAGTTATGGACCACTTTAATAACTATTTTGTCCCACTTTAGCAGCTCCTGGAATCAGACACAGTCTAAACTGTCTGTATATGCATTTAGTTTGGTCTGTTTTAATATATCGACTCCACGACTGCACGTCATTCCCTTAAGTGTCCCACTTACCCATCACTCACCCTACGTTGGAACAGGTATGTGGCTTCGCGTTATTATTATTATTATTATTATTATTATTATTATTATTATTTATTATTATTATTATTATTATCATTATTATTATTATTATTATTATTATTATTATTATTATTATTATTATTATTATTACTATTATTATTATACGACGTATAGTTGAACCGAGTACAGCGATTTGTATAAGTTTGTAGGTTGACGCCGTCTGGTTATTTAGCGGGAAATGCAGAGGCTCTAAATATAAGGCCTTTGTAGTTCAGTCATGTCAAACTGGGCTTTGATTTTCATAGGCCTTTTGTTTCCGGCCTTTGATGATTAGGCCTTTTGTTTTGTGGCCTTTGATGATTAGGCCTTAATGTTTTTGGCCTTTGATGATTAGGCCTTTTGTTTTGTGGTTTTGTGGCCTTTGATGATTCGGCCTTTTGTTTTGTGGCCTTTGATGATTCGGCCTTTTGTTTTGTGGCCTTTGATGATTAGGCCTTTTGTTTTGTGGCCTTTGATGATTAGGCCTTTTGTTTTGTGGCCTTTGATGATTAGGCCTTTTGTTTCTGGCAGTCGCTCGCCAAGACGAAGTTTTTTGTATCCGTTGGACGATGACTGGTTAGTTTCGAACCAGTTGTGCGTTTCTCTTCGACAGTTAGTAGTGGTAATATCGCTGGCGTGAAG
>JACEVL010000582.1:0-102500 GCA_020284085.1 Aporrectodea caliginosa
GATGGTCTGAAGAGGTGTTTACCGTGTCTGGAGTTCAATACACTGATCCTCCAACCTATAAGATTAAAGATTATAACGGAGAAGAAATTCAAGGCTCATTCTACGAGCAAGAGCTACAGAAGACGACTCAAGAATTATTTAGAATCGAGAAGGTTATCAGGAAACGCGGAAAGAAATCACTCGTAAAATGGCTTGGTTATCCGGAGTCGTTTAATTCGTGGGTTAATAACGAAGACTTAACGACCGTGTGACGACTCATCATCAAAACTGACGACTGATCGAAACTGTTGGGAACTTCCGCGACCTTTGACTCATACGACTGATACTGCGGGAATGTTCCCAACGATTACGCCTATGACTCATACAACCGACACCGCGATAATTGACCTAACTATTACGTCGTGTGTCATAAGCGCGTTCGATCTTTCGAAACCTTGGGTAATTCCTATAGTATCCTATTGATGAGGTAGCGGCGCGTAGGTGGGACAAGGTTGGTAATATTTGCTCGTCGCGTTTAGTCATAGCGAGAACTTGGGTATTATAGAAATGTGGTTTCTTATTGTGGGTATTATAGAAATCTGGTTTCTTATTGTGGGTATTATAGAAATGTGGTTTCTTATTGTGGGTGGTTATAACAAATTTGAAGAATCGGTTGGGTGGTTGTTCCAAAAAAGAACATTTACTACTACTGTCAATTAAAAAATATGTCGAGTGGTCCGCCGTCAAAACGGCTTAAACAAGCAGTTTTATCATTCGCGAATAAGCCGACTGCCGTTGGTAAGACATAGGCCTATCTTAGGCCTAAATCTCAAAAGATGGCATATGATTATAATTTTGAAATTCGTCGTGCTGATTCTAGCCGCCGAAAGCGTTCAGCTGCCGATATTATGGACAAAAGCAAATCAAGGATATAGAACTAGGCCTACTCATATAATCATTCTCTTAACGCTCAGTGGCGTGCGGTCCATGGATGAGGCGCATGATCCATCCCTTGCTTATTGAATCTATTTTTATACAAATACTAGTGTATTCAATTTCTATCATTACTATGTTAATTATCGTATGATAAATTGGCATCGACTATATTATTTTTAGTTGGGGGCAGCCAGGGCCGCCGAAAGGAGAGGGGCAAATTCCCAGGGGCCCGGCGGTGTGAGGGGGCCCGGAGTGCCCGGGGAAAAAGTAAACAATGTAAGAAGTTTAACAAATACGAAGACATTCTGCATGTAGAATTGCGAGTTTGAAAATTATTATTATTATACATTTATCAATGATATTGCAATATTTCAGCATTTGCATCAGAACATTTACCATTTCAGAACAACATAGTGTCATTAAATCCCAAAGAAGATGGCAATTGTCTATTTTCATCAATTTCTGACCAAATGAAGCTATGTCGCTGGACCAATTACTGCACCAAGAATATGCTCAAAACAGATTCACCGAAGCAACAAACCCGCTGCAACGCCAGATGAACATTTCAAACGAAACATTTATCTTCCATTTCTGGACAGTCTACTTCAGCAGTTTAGCCTACGATTTGGAGATCTTGCGAAACAAGCAATTCGTGGTCTAAGTCTCATTCCATCTAATGTTTCAAACATCGACGCACTCACTGCTGATGGTATACTTCATTACTATCATGATGACCTGCCTTCGCCGGATTCGTTTCATCAAGAGTTAAAGCTTTGGCAGCAGATGTGGAGAAACGCTGACAGCACACCAAGCACCCTGTCGGACACCCTCGCTGACAGCCGCTCCTGTCGTATTATGTATCCAAATAATTCACATTTTGCTGCTCACTTCTGTCACGGCTTGCAGTGTTGAACGAGCAAATTCTAGTCTGCGATTTGTGAAGTCGTGTTTCCGAAGTACAATGAACGAGGACAGATTTAATGCACTCATTTTATTGTTTGTCCACAAGGACATCAAGTTAGACATTGATGACATTATCAATGCCTATATACGCCAGAAAGCATCCAAGGAGAATGACACTGCTTAATCCACTGGCATGTGACAATTATTTTCTTTTTGGATCAAGGGTTGCATGATCAAAACCTATAACTGATTTATAATCGTTTCACTGTTAACCTTCAGTGGAGACCAGTTGTTTTATATGAGAAACTATATATTTTTTAAAGTTCCATAACATTTTCTATAAAAGCCATAACATTTTCCATAACATTTTCTATATAATATATATATATATTTACGGGATTGGATTGGTAGTATTTACGCCCCCCCTAACCAGAAATCCTGGATCCGCCCCTGCATACATACATACATACATACATACAGGGCCTAGGACAGGGGGGGCCACCGGGGCCATTTGGCCCCAGGCCTCACTTGATAAAGGGCCTCGGAATTTTGGAATTACGGAGTTATTTATTGAAATTTGGGAATTCAGGAGTTATTCATTGAAATGTATCGCTAATACAAATTCTAATTACTTCGTGAAGAAGTTTGATGATATAATTGAAGAGTAGGCTAAAGAAGCGACTTTGAAGTTTGAATTATCAGAAACCTTCACCATCAATCGCAAATGCACGACGCAAGAGAAAGCTGAAGACTTTTATAGAAAAGTTTTCAATGAGATTCTTTTAACAATCTCTGAAAGTCTTTCAACAAGATTCTCAGCTATTGCAAACAAAGTCATCGTGGAGAATTTTGAATGTTTATGGCAATTCAATTCTATGAGTGATGATCAGTTGAAAGAGGCAGCTAAGAAGAAGCGAAGAAATGATTTTTCTCAAAGAAATATGCAAAATTAATTTCAAGCATCCTCTTTCACCAAGAAATCTACTACAAGAAATAGGGCCTAGTGACTCAAAATCTGGTCGATCTGTTTCCAAATGTGTTTATTTCCTTGAGAATTTTCATGACGTTACCTATATCTGCTGCAGATGCCGAGAGATCATTCAGTAACCAGTAAAGAACAAAGAACTATAGGCCTACCTCCGTTCCACGATGGGTCAGCAGCGTCTTAATGGATTGGCTATAATTATGTTAAGCATTAATTCTGATGTCTCTAGAACTTTAAATTATCAAAGCATTATTGATAAAGTCGTGGCTTTGAAGATGCGAAGGATGATTTGAACCTTTCTGTCGAGTTTTTAAAAGATATTTGAAAAAGGCCTTGAAAATTAATTGTGGCCCTGGGCCTCCAAATCCTGTCCTAGGCCCTGCATACATACATACATACATACATACATACATACATACATACATACATACATACATACATACATACATACATACATACACACATACATACATACATACATACATACATACATACATACATACATACATACATACATACATACACACATATACATACATACATACATACATACATTGTTTGTAGTGTATCTGATTATTCTACTAAATTTCTAATTAATCGGCCATAAATAATTCTACTTGCCAGCCGGAGTCGAAGCCTCGACTCCCACGCGATATCTATTGTTCTCTACCATGATAAGTAACGTTCGCTGTGTTGACCTAATCATGTTCCTTGGTCGAGATAGATCCTTCAGTCTCAGAACCAATTGACCGACATTCTCACACATGCGCACAGGCACGATATATAATATATATATCATATTTGGCTTTTATATATATAATATATGCTATATAAATGCAATGTTTAGGCATATAATATTACATTATGGTAATGTTTATTTACTAGATATATAATATATATGTATATATAAACACATGCATATATATATATATGCTTTATATATAATAATAATATATGTATGTGTTTATGCACATATATATAGTCGAGAGGATCGTTTCATCCTTTGTTATATAACGCACTAATAAGCTTATTGGCGCTATGTAAATTCTGGGCTAAATAACAGCAACAACAACTTAATTTGCGACCGTCTTCATTTTCCTCTGTGGACGTGTTTCCTTCGTACTAAATCATCCGCTCTTATATTGCGCCCTTTGATCTTTACGCATACCGTCAGATGGGGGTGTGGTGCCACATTGTTTCCCGGTTGGAGATGTGTCTCGACTTCCTATAATTGATAGTTATTCTTTAATGAAACACCTGACAAACAGACTGCGCTGTACATGTACATGTTATGACGATTAAACAATTCACAAGAACACAAATTACAGAAGACATAAATCAACAAAGTTGCAGCCATGCAAGGCACAAGCTCATTGTACTTCTTTAGGGAATGAAGGCATGAGCTAAACCCAGGGGGCCTTACGGGTATCGAAACGGGTCCGTGAAAACTTCAGGCAAGAGTGCCCCATCCATTATACTACACCCCAAACTGTCAATATTGTCAATTGAACCAATGGTAATATTTTCGGATAAATCTTCTCCCGGACACTAGATAGCATATCACCAAATGTGTCTCGCTAGTCTATTGATAGTTCAGCTTGACAGTTGCTACCTGACGTCATCGGTCACGTGAACCAATGGCAATATTTTCGGGCAAATCTACTCCCCGACACTAGGTAGAATCTCACCGGACTCGGTCCAAACTCTTCGATACATAACAGGTCATATTCCACTGTGATGTAGCTTCATCCGCGGATTAACAACCAAAGTTGAAGCAACACCTTATGCGCTTATCTCATCTTCTTCATAGGCGGTTTCTGTATCGAAGGGAGTCTAATTTAGTCTAATCTTCATTCATTCATTCATTCTGGAAATTTGTATAGCGCCCCTTCAAGTAACCTACTCAGAGACGCTCCCAGCATAGGCGTAGCTACATTGAGGCACGAGGAGGCAGTTGCCTGCTCTTGCCTTTTTATATGCTGGAGCTTCCCTTGACTAATGACTCCAATAACCAGGATTTGGCCAATGGTCTGTGAAGTTGCCTCCTCTTGAATTTGAGTCTCGCTACGTGCCTGGCTCCCAGTCCAGCCACGGCTAAAAGGAAAAGATTAAAGCAGCTTATAGAATGTAGGCTCATCATTCAGTAACAAGCGCAACTCAATTGGAAGAACATTCCAAGTGGAGGGTCCCACTACCGAAGGGCCATGTTCTGTCTAACGGAGGAGCGGGCTCACGGGACCAAGAGCCCCCCCCCCAGCTGAAGAACGAAGAATTTATTAATCTAATCTGGCCTGGTTTAATCTAGCCAAGATTGATCTAAGGCATGTGACAGAGTATAGGGTGTAATGAAGCATAATGGAGTTTGTTGTTGAAGAATATTAAAGTGGAGCAAAGAACAATGAAATTTAGCCTCATCTATCCAGTCTTATCCGGGCTAATAAAATCTAAGGCGTAGATTAGGGTATGAGGAAGAAGAGTAGAGCAGAGAGAAGTGTTAAGCAAACTGAAGAGCAGTAAAGCTGGTCACCTTGACAACGCTCACTTCCGTTGAAGATCTGCAATCCTTGATTGTAGGGACCCAGAAGCGTTGGAAAAAGTGGTTGCTGCACAGCTGGTGTCAAGTATAGTTAATCACCATGCAGAAGGACCCAGGAGCGTTCTCGATCAATAGCTTCAATGCGCATGTCTGCCGCCATTTTGAAGCGAGTGATACCAACGCCACCGGATGTTCGTCATTATGAGCACCGCCAGAGAAAGATTGGGTTAACATTGACGTTCATTACTTGGCATTATCCCTTGGGTTTTGGAAATATAACCATAACCGCACTTTTTATTGAAACCAATAAAAAAAACTGTTTTGACAAATGCAATATATGCTACAACGAAGATATTGGATCAAAGGGAGAGTTCTAAAAGGGCCTAAACCCCGCTAACAAGACCACCCTAAAATAATCTTTGAATAAAACAGTCATAAGAAGGTTATCGGGATATTACTGTGGGTCTATATATGATCGAATACACAGAAATAAGAGAAATTTCAAAGGAACAAAACTTAACTAGTTAACTTAAGTACACGCGAAATGAACTTAAATAACCTGAGAAAAGAAATCGAGTTTTAAAGAAGAAGAAACTGTGAATATTTCTGAACTGGAGCGTTCTATAATAATTTCAAATATATAATAGCAGTAAGCGAATCTAAAGGCAGTACAAATTTATTCTGATTGGTGTGCAGTGCGAGAGGCGCGTTAGGAAGCTTCAAATACAATACAAGATGATTTTCACCGTAAGTTTCATGCCTGACTTGGAAGAACGATGTCTACCATCAAAAATGCAAGTATTAGAAACAAAACGGCTGCTTTAAAAAATCATTAAATGACATTGGATGGGATCAGTCGCATATCCAGAGCTCGCCTATAGATATTTATGGCATATAGACAACGCTAAAAGCGCATGCTCTATCTCGCGAAACCCTTCTCCTGCGGCCTTGCCTTATCAGATTAGCCTAGACATGGATAAAACTAGGCAAACGTCGCATTCGATCAAGTTCTGCTTTACTTGGACTCTGCTGTGATTTATTGGAGTCATTTGTTGCTCAGAGCCATCTCTGCTCTAACTCAGCCATCTTGCCGATCCGCTTAAGTCAGTCGCCGTATGGCCTACAGCAGTCTATCAGTCATGGAGTAGAGACCATCTGGCTTAATCGGACAAAGACACGGCAAGCGCTTTCTCTGGCGTTTCTTCCCTGAGCTGCATCAATCATTTGCGAAGACAGAGTCCAATGAGAACACTAGGGGTCCACTGCCTAACACTTTAACGATGAGGTTGTGCCGAAAGCGATTGGTACACCAATGCAGCTTGGTGTTAGAGAGTGTTAAGCGTGGGGCTCAGGTGTTGTCGGCGAAGACGAAGCCGTGTAGCTTAGAGCCATACATAAATACTGCATTATTAAACAACGCTCTCGACAGAGCATTGTCTGGAAACAACCCCATTAATTTATCCCGAACGCTCTGAGGTGAGCGGTGTCTGGTAGTAAAACACAGTTAAGTTTGGCCGATGTGCAGCTTCTTCAAGTAACTAGACAATCGTGTCCTGCTGCAGGCATCCTTCACAACACATTCGTTCAGCGCATTTATGTAGCTCCGCCGAAAAAGACTCAGAACACACAGTTTGTCTATGACCATTAAGTCCGCACTAGTATCTGGTGTTCCAGACATTGCTTCTAACAATTCGAGCAATGTAGACAAAGGTGCTGATTGCTTCCTGTAGCTCAACATAGTGCTTGGAGCCTTGGACACGGGTATCAAGAACAGGACGCTCAGAATACACTGGCCAATTCAAACAGCAATTTCTAAATCAACCTTCCGTTATAACAATACAAATATTTTATATATATAGACAAGGATTTCTCTGTCGTACAAAACACAATTTATATTCAACATTGTCTGCGATGGAATCGTTCAGAAACAAATGAATACAACTGGAAAAAGCCTACAAATGGACTAAGCATCAGAAGAGAATAATCCACGGTATCCAGTGCTAGAGCTGCACCGATTAAACGGCCTGTTACGGCCATACTGGTAATTGGTCAATTTTTAGAACAATCGGTATAATCGGGTATCGGTATAATCGGACATCGGCAGAAATAATCGGTGCCGATATCAAGCAAACATAGTTTTGCCGGCTCGCCACTTATCAGACGACAGGTGATTTAACAAACCATTTACTTGCGGGCCGTAGTCCACCATTCTGAAATCCCGATGCGGCCTGCGAATAGTGCGAAAATACAGAAATAAATAAATATTTTTATTACGGCGAGCGCAAGCAGCAAAACACGTGCGTGCATTGCGAGAGTAGGTTTACGGGTAATCAGGAAGACTGAGTGTTTGTTTACGTAAACAATATTCATTCATTCATTCATTCCGAGAATTTATATAGCGCCTCTTCACGAGACCTACTCAGAGGCGCTCCCAGCCTAGCCACGGCTAAAAAAAAGTGTGCAATATGGCCGCCCCAGATGTTCAATAAATAAGTAGGCTAAGCTATCAACACGAATTTCAAGTAATAAATGAGTAAGGGATCAACACGAATTTAACTAAATTGAACACGGTTAACTGCAACGTATGGAGCAAAACAACTGCACGGATAGTGCCGCAAAAACACCTCAAGCGCCAAAGTACACTTCTTATTACCACAACACTCGATTTTCGGAGGTGTATCATTCATTTGCAATAGGTTTATTGCTTGGTAAGCTGGTGAATAGCTTTTGTCAGTAGTTGTATTTCGAGAGTTTGTCTTTCATTATAATAAAAATGCGTGTTGATTACTTACTTCTTTATTGAACTGCGTTATGAGATGTGCCTCCTATTTGAGCGAAGTCTGGGGCGGCCATATTGTTTACGTACACAGGCAATCGGTCTTGGCGATTACTGGTTTGCATTTCGGAACTGAACATTTTGGTTAAACAGATAATGAAATAATCGGTCTCCTAATCGGTATCGGCTATTCAATAATCGGCTATACGCGGTATCGGCATAATCGACAAAAAGCGTTCATGTGTTTTCTCCCGATTACAGCTCTAGTGGTCACCCGAGGGCATAACCAGTTCAATATATTAGGCCTATTATTTAAAATCAACGACTGTTGACCTCTGAGCTGTGATGCATAGAATAGGAGCTACGCAAGCTCCAGACTGATTTTAAAGGACGTGCATTTGAGCACAGTGATGAATGATGATGCCCACTTGATGGAGTATTTATTCACCGCAGGGCGTGATTTCTCAGTGCCATTGACCATAAGTACACGGTCATGTCTTATCTCCCTATTACCGCTCAAAGTAACCCGGAAGTATCTTATCAACCAGACGGATGTGGTTCTTTCATGATTGACAGCAGGAACTGGAAAGAACCCAGACGTCCATTGCCTGTCTGGAAAGCACCGAAACGTGGCCACTTCAGAATGACATCCGTCAGATTAAAGCACGTAAATAACGCACGTCTCTGAACTTTGTGGAATAGTCTAAGAGGTCACGTTTTGCAACTCCGCCGCAGACAATTGAACCGTCATTAACAGTAGCATCAATTCTTGATGATAGGCATCGAGGGTGACAGGTGCAAAGATTGGAATTGTAATTGTAATTGTATCCGAACATCTATATATTGCGCCGCTCAGAAATCAGCAGCGCTCTCAACCTGCATCAGTGCCTGCACCAGAGAAATAGGAATGTCTTAAGGCGTCTCTGGAACTGGGTAGGTGAGAGGGCTAGTAGCTCAATGCGTAGAGATTGGGGAAGAGAGTTCCAAGCTGATGGGCCAACACGGGCAAAGCACCTAGAGTGGGACGTAGCGCAGCGCATGATATGATCTCCATTCTTATCATCGTATATATTCGTTTATTGTGTTAACCAAAGCTCGAGGGTACGTACCATACGTAATTTACGTATTCTATTTTTTGAAAGGTACGTACGTTTTTTAACGTACCCTAGTTTAGGGTACGTAAACAATACAAAAATACGTTAACCACGTCATTGCTCATTATAAGAATATTCAATTTAATTTAAGCAAACAATCACAACCCAGTATACAGCGTAGTAATTTGCTGCAATGCTATATTGTAGGTCTATGTTTATCCAGCATACATTGCACTTAATGCACTAATGTCAGATTATACGTAGGCCATGGGTCGCCGAGTAAACCATAAATAAAATTTTCGTGTATGATACGCGTATTCTATTTTTTGAAAGGTACGTACGTATTTTAACGTATTCTATTTCAGGGTACGCGTATACCCACGAGCTAGTCTGGTGTTAATAACAGACATAACGCTGTAGGTGTACTTAGAAAAAAAATCGTTCAGGTATCACATTTAGCGCTGTTCAGATGATTAGTCCATGGCTTATTGAGTTCTAATTTGTTTCTTTATATATTAAACATAAAGTTTACATGTAGTCTAATTTTACTTAAGTTTCGTATTAGTCTTATTGTGTCTTCGCTTGCTTATTTAGACTTATAATATAAGTCTAAATAAGCAAGCAAGAGGAAAATAAGACCAACTATATATATTATATATAGTTGGTCTTATTTTCCTCAGTTTCGCGTTTAGTCTTATCGTTTCTTCGTTTGCTTATTTAGACTATATAGCCTATATTTAGTCTTATTTTACTTAGTCTGGTATTTAGTCTTATCATGTCTTCGTTTGAATTTTTTATCCAGCGCTGTTCCTGTGATTTTCCTTTACTTCCTCTTCCCGTGTGTCTTGCATGTAGAGCGCAGCAGTGAATGGGAATCGGGCATCTGCCATTTCTTCCTGATTACCAAACACTTAATGCTTATTGAAACAGAGGGAAATGCCGCCTTCGTTAAGATCACAGATATATTCATTAAATTTTGTTTTTATCCAATGAATGCATCTATATATTGGACTCAGATCATACATATATTTATTTAATTTTGTTTTTCTTCAATGAATGTGTCTATATATTGGACTCAATTTCTAAACGCTTTATTCCTCTGCATACTATATACTACGACCATATTATGTTGTCACGGGCATCGTCTTATAGTTCATACTCTTTTACGACAATCGATAGCTTTTGCATAAATAATCTTAGCAAAAGTGCTTACATTTTGGACCAAAGGTACTAAAAATTGTACAACATCTTGAAGATATTATCAGCTTATGGAAAATTCATCATATAAATCAAATTGAAATTGCGACAAGTTGTTCATTTTCTGGACCGTGGCCGTGTTTCTAAACTCTGCATGCTTAGAATCCACTATCACTTCAATTAAATTATCAATCTAGGTGGGTAGATTTTATTGGGAGGGTTTGGGTCCACTGCCCAAGACACATCAAAGCCGGTGATATAACCTTTAGTATCGCTGTTCCGCGTGCAAGGAAAAGCTTTTAAGCTTTTCCAGGAGGACGAAAGCGTAATCGCTTTAAAAAATTGAAACTCTCATCTAATTTTTATCATCCTCCTAGCAATTTCTCTGATAACTGACGAAATGCTTCTTAGAAACGGGAAAGCTATATAATATGTCATACTTACAATTTGACGTGTGTAGGTCGGTGTCATATTTACAATATCACCCTCTTTCATCTGTCTAGGTCAGTTTCATATTTTACAATATATTATATAACTGTTGCACTACATGCAAGATTCGAAGGAAAAAGAAACAAAGGCTGACTACGCTGCATAGATAGTATAAATGAGGATATAACATCACTTGGATTGACACTAAGGGGAGCAATGGACTTGATAAATGACCAAGGATATGGAGATCATTAATTCGTACCCGTCACCGTCAAATGGCTGGCATCAACAACTGATGATGTCCTAATTGCTTTACAAAGTTTACATAACGCTCTCTCTCTCTCTCGTTCTCTCTGTCTCTGTTTCTTTCTCTATATCTCTCTGTCTCTGTCTATGTCAGTCAGTCAATCTGCCAGAATGTTATTCGCTTCCAACTCCTTATTCTTCGATAAAAATCAAGTAATTTATTTGTGTTCATCTGTGTTCTTTCGACTTCTTAATGTCTATTGTAATTGTAATTGTAATATTGTAATTGAACTCTTGTTATAGCGCCTCTACCAGATCTCCCATTCAGAGGCGCTCCCGACTACAGCGCGGACGCTGAATCGGAGTTTCACGCCGAAGCGCATGAGCAATTGCGAGTGAAGGACTTGCCCAGGGTCCCTACGCGGCGGCTTTTGAGGTGGATTCGAACCCGCAACCCTCCAGCTGCAAGGCACCGAACATAACCCAAACCACCGCGCCCCAGTTGTATTGTGATGTGTTGTATTGTATTGTATTGTACTCCACGTTTATAATGCGACCGAGCCACCCGCAGTAAAGATCCGAGAAATTAATCTCTGATAAACCGACCGACCGGGAAGCGAACCCGGGGCGCCGGCGTAGTGAGCGGGCTACCAACCCACTCGGCCACTCAGGATCCTCTGTCCATTCCTTTGGTATTTTCCAGAACGCAAACAACCGAGTTGACGTAGACATGAGATCCAGCTCTCGACCTGAAGATATAGGGCCTATCAATTAAAGAGACTCCAGAGGGTTTCTGCCCCTAATCCATCTTGGGATTTTGTCAAAGCCCTTGGCTAACTTGGCGCTTTTTCTGTCATCCATTTGCCCCGAGGCATCCTTCTTCAATGCCGGACCAAGAGAGGCTAATCGGCGCCTGGCTGATATACTGGCTTTTCGCAAGATCGTCTCCCTCGACCGACAGATCGACTCTATCTCTCTCTCTTTGTCTTTCTGTTTCTCTATCCATCTGTGTCTGTCTGTCTTTTTCTCTGTTGTCTCTCTGTTTCTGATTCTCTACCTATCCCTGTATCTGTCTCTGTCTGTGTCTGTCTCTCTGTTGTCTCTGTCTCTTTTTCTGTTTCTCTACCTATCTCTGTGTCTGTGTCTGTCTGTCTCGCTGTTGTCTTTCTATAGTCTCGCTGTTGTCTCTGTCTCTGTCTCTGTCTCTGTCCCTGTCTGTCTGTCCGTCCGTCTGTCTGTCTGTCTGTCTGTCTGTCTCTGTCTCTCTCTCTCTCTCTCTCTCGCTCTCTCTCATCGAGCTGTCCAGATATCGTACCTAGCCAAAGAAGTCCTGAATACATTGGCCCTAGATCGTCCATCAGTCCGAATACCTTATCATGGCATCATCTGTTGGCCCAATGTCGCTCTTTATCCTGTCGGATATATTAGGAGAATTTTTCATCAACACAAAACAACATACACACATACACACACACACACACACACACACACACACACACACACACACACACACACACACACACACACACATGGGTCTACACACACCTATTATACACGTACAAATGCTCAGACTGAGAAACACACATACATATACACAAACTCACAGACACAAATTACATACACCCACACGCTCGCAGACATATTATTGATAAGCAACTTCTATGGCGCCGGTGTTTAAAAACCCAGGCATCATCCGATGGTGCACCAAAAACGAATCTGTAAAATCTGCGTGTATGTGTGTGTACACGCATACACACACAGGTACACACGTACTCATACATAGACATATACACACATACACATACACGCATATACGCGTACGCACTTTTTCGCATGCACACACACATGCGCGCACAGAAGGCGCGTGGGCACCTGTGTCGTGTTGGCTCGTTCACTAACTCGTCGTGTGATCGTCTGCATAAACTCTGGCGCCATGGAATTGCAGCGGCCGAAATGTCAGGCAGTTCTTTGCCTCCTTAGATGGAGCAATGACGTGTGCGCTCACCGTCAAATGCATTCACATTTCGGTTCAATACCCGAAGCTTTCGTGAGACTGTAGCTAGGTCATATATATACCGTCGTCTGGTTCCAGTTTATCCGTAGTCTTGTAGGCCTATGGTAGACAGACAGGCCTACATATTGGAAAAATTTCCAACGACAAGCGAAATATTACGTAATATTACGTAATTATATCTAATGCTTCCGCTTGGTTATTTGCCGACATCTACTGGCGGGGAAGATGACTATTTGGATTTATGTAGGCCGATTAGAGGCCCTATTGTAGGCCCACAAACAGAAACAATTACCAGCTGTGGAAATAACGTCAGACATTTGTACATGAATGAACGCAAATCTCTGGAGCTACATAAATCATTGTATCGGATTGAAAAGCGTTGACGTGTAAAGTGTGGAGGAAGTTTGGAGCCGCTTCACCTGTTAGGCCTACGTAACATCATCGTTGTGTTTGTGATACGGGAAGGATAGTCCGAGTTTCAATGGTTCCGTACAATACGTGTTTCGTGGCTCTCTGTTTACATAGTTACGGACTATTCTAGATACCACGATACCACGACAATGTATATGCAAATTACTCATATCCGGACGTCTATCCATCCTCTGACTTGACGCAGCGCTCATGAATAAGCTGATTCCCTT
The DNA here is from genome assembly GCA_020284085.1 of Aporrectodea caliginosa. Classification (NCBI taxonomy): domain Eukaryota; kingdom Metazoa; phylum Annelida; class Clitellata; order Crassiclitellata; family Lumbricidae; genus Aporrectodea; species Aporrectodea caliginosa. The sequence goes on from JACEVL010000582.1 coordinate 13,737, forward strand.
TGCTGAACTCTTGAGTAACGCTTTAGAAATATACAGTTTTCGTTCTACTACCGCATGGAATAAACAGAGTAAATAGGTAGTCAACTTGTAGAAATCGTTTTTGTAATGCACATTGTAATTGTAATTGTAATAGAACATTTATAAAGAGCCACTCAGCGATTCGGAGGCATTCAGCGCTCGTGAATAAGCCGGTGCCCTGCGCTTGACCGTCGAGTGGCGCTTTAGAAGTTTGTAGCTTACGATTACGATCACTATTACGATTCTGGTCTGACCAGACTCAGCGCTTGTGAATTAACTCATGTCTTGCGCCTTGCATCTAAAGCAGCGTCCTCGAAATCTTCCGTTTATAATACGTGCTAGGATTTATCACCTCGCGGGATTAACCGCGCACCCTGATATTCAGACAGTAGTGACTGCCACTAACCCTTCGACCGTCTGGGAATAAATCCCGGAAACAGCCAGTCGTTTCAGCTGGCAGTAGTCGGCGTCACGTTCACGCTTCATAAAGAAAATACAAGCAGCGTCATTACAGGAACACTTTAGGTAATCGCCTGCTGCAAGATTGCTGAGCTGATAACGCGAGAGCTGTGGTGATAAGTATCGTATTGCCCGTGGTTCTTGCTGTAGATCGTTAAATTTGTCCGAGTGCTGCGCGCCGTGAACGCATGCCAAAACGGTTAAATTGGTGTATTTCAGAAGAAGGGAAACAACACGATTCAGACGGATTAAAACGAAGTAGGACTACTACTTCAAGGTCGTTGAGCAGTTCGTTAATTTCGTTTAACCAACGAGTCAATAGGGCAGATTTTCAATCTTGTTTCTCTTTGATAAGCTGGCGATATCCAGAGTTACAAATGCGCTCGCGCTGTTTTCTAAGCGAGCATTTAATGAGACGCTGATAATTTTAGAAGCACATACAGGTAAGATTCTGCTGTTTTGTTAATCAAACATACGCAAAATTCTGATATTTTTCAAGGAAACACGCGTAAGATTCTGTTATTTTACTAAGTAAACACATGCAAGATTCTGATATTTTGCTAATAAAACATACCTAAGATTCTCATAGCCTATTTTGCTAAGGAAACACAATGTAAGATTGGTATATTTTTTCTAATTAAACACACTTAAAATTCTTATATTTCTCTAATAAAACGCACACAAGATTCTGATAGTTTTCTAATCAGACACATTTTGGATTCTGACTTTTTTCTAATCAAACACATGTAAGATTCTGATAGTTTTCTAATCAAAGCACAAGTAAGATTGCTAATAATGCTAATCAAACACAAAGATTCTGCTATTTTGCTAAGGAAACGCACGTTAGATTCTGTTAGGCTTCTGCGTCCACAAAAGCAAGACTCTGTTGCTTTCTAGCCAAATAAAAAGGATTTTGATACGAAACAATCGCGTACAACGAAAAATTTCAACAAGATTGAAGCCGAACTTCACAAAGCTAGTTAATTAGTTATCAAGAACAAAATAATTGATTGATCCAAAGCGCCAGTTCCGTAATTCTGCCTACGCTGGCTAAAATTATGTTAGTCATTGAGAAAAAAATATTATCAGTATGCAGTGAAACACTGTTCAGATAAGAGTCAGTCTCTTTCTCTCGTTTCTCTGTCTCTCTGTCTCACTGTCTCACTGTCTCTGTCTCTGTCTATCTCTGTCTCTGTCTCTCTGTTTCTCTGTCTCTCTGTCTCTGTCTCTGTCTCTGTCTCTGTCTCTGTCTCTGTCTCTGTCTCTGTCTCTGTCTCTGTCTGTCTGTCTCTCTGTGTGTCTCTGTCTCTGTCTGTCTCTGTCTCTGTTTCTGTTTCTGTTTCTGTTTCTGTCTCTCTCTCTGTTCTCTCTCTCTCTCTCTCTCTCTCTCTCTCTCTCTCTCTCTCTCTCTCACACACACACACACACACACACACACACACACACACTCACGCACAGACACAGAACTCGACTTACGGTGGTTTCTCAATGAGAGTACTATTCATAGTATAGTTGATGCTGTGCAATCGCAATAGTGTAGATTTCTGGCCAGGTTCAGAGCATCCATTTGCACTGCGAGTAGGCCTACTATTTTGGGCCATGTCGATGAGGAAATATGCTGGGTCGCGATACGTATAAGTGTGACCGATTACATGCTATGATACGAGTAAATGGTGCACATGAAATTGCACTCATTGCAATCGCAACAGAATTCCAGACGCTATTGCTATTTCGATTTAACATCTTTCAAACACTAAAAGGGAATTAATCGAGAACAAAGTGACTGCACAGCAGAAGTTCTAGAGAAGTAAACAGACAAGGATATTAAGGTAAAAGGATAAAGAGCAGAAATTGTAAAATTAATGTTTGCCGGAAATGTTCACATGATGAACGGCCGTCTGGAGAGTTGTTATCGTTGCCCAGTAAATACGAGTTCTACACATTTTGCTTGCGACTCAGTGTTAGCAATAGGTCTGAGTCACTAATACATTCCTAAGCCTCTATTTGACTATTATTTTTTGTCTAATCGATATCTAAACTGTTGATTTTGTAATCTTGTTGCGTTTGTGTCCACGAGTTTTTGAAATAAAGGAATAGTAGTAGTAGTAGACGTAAGCCTAAATAATGATAAAATAATAACATTTTTATAGCGCTGGTGTCTAATGCACAAGGCATCAACCGATGGCACACCAAAACTAAGCCGTAATCAGGTCAACATTCAGAATATCAGTCCGTGAGACAGACAGGCAGCCTATGAAGGCCTTACAGCGTAAGGGGAATCCTTAGTCTTACATTGTACAAGGTAGGACAGTGTAAAAGGTAAGCTTTACATTCTGAAATGTAGGCCTTATGGTGTAAAAGGTATGCCTTGCATCGTGAAAGGTAAGCCTTACATTGTAAAACGTAGGCCTTACAGTGTAAAAAGTACTTCTGACACACTTGCTTATGCGTTCAACAGAACTCATCAGTTGCGAGGAAAACATTTAACGCACCCAATCCAGAGATGGACAGCAACTGGACTTTCGCACCGGACGTCTTCTGGGATTTCCTCAACGAGTCCAGTCAGTCAAACGTCAGTTCTTCCACCTCGGATGCTGTCCTGAGCACTACGATCGACGCTCACTATTCAACGGAAATCCAGTGCAAGATGTTCATCCTTGTCGTCTACGTTATCGTATTCGGGACGATGTGCCTGTTTGGACTCGTCGGGAACAGTCTGTCCTTCGTGGTCCTGCTCTGGGACAAGCACAGTCACCTACCATCGACGTTCCTACTCCGAGCACTGGCCCTGACGGATAACTTCTTCCTGGTAACGACCGGCATCTCCCAGATTTTCCCCGCCGTATGTCTCTACCACGAAGTCATCGACCACCCTCTGACGCCCTACATGCGCAAGTACCTCTGGCCGCTCGTCCACATCACCCAGCTGGAGACCGTCTGGATCACCGTACTCATATCCGTCAACCGTTTCATCGCAATCTGTCTGCCATTCCGAGCGCTCAGTCTCTGCACGCTCTCACGAGTTCGTCTACAAGTCGGAACTCTCTTCGTTCTGACGACTCTTTACAACATTCCGCGGTTCTACGAGACGGACCTGAAACAGAACCATCTGTACAACATCGTCTACGAAAACGTTCTCTACAGTCTGGTCGTCTTCCTCGGTCCCTTCCTCATTCTGACCGTGCTGAACGTTCGACTCATACGAGAGATCATCAGACTGGGAAACCGTCTGGACAATTCCAACCACCTGCCGATGAGAGATGAAGAGGAGGAACGCAACATCACCGTTGTCATGACAGCCGTCGTCATCCTCTTTCTCGTCTGCCAGACCCCGGCCTGCATCAACCACCTGCTCTTCTATGTCCTTGGTCCGGAGGCGTACCTCTGCGGGCATCCCTACTTCTACTACTACCATATCAGTAACATCGTCGTGTCGTCAAACGCCTGCATCAACTTCGTCGTCTATTGCATCTTCAGACATCGCTTCCGGCAAAGAATCTATGTGCTCTTCAAGTACGGGAGAAAGAGAGCGCTTCTGAGGCGCAGCTCAGCGTTGAAGATTTACATTCGAAACAGTCGCAACAGGCTAACGGACATAACATGAAGATGAGCAGCCCCTTAAGCTATAGCCCTGCGACAGCCATGGGTATGAAGTATCAGCGACTTCATTTTCTTAGCCTCGGCATATGAGGGCGGGTGGCCAGCTCCCTCGCCGTCTCATCTTCCCACCGACAGTGTACTCATTATAGCTGTGCTGGCTATAAGGTGTACAGGTGGAGCAGAAATCTCGAACCAAATTTCTGCCCTTGCGGGGATTTGAACCCCCGCTCTCTTGATCAACAGTTCAGCACGCTAACCACTAGACTATCGAGCACCCCAGGAAGTAACATGACTGGACAACAATTAATTAATTAATTACCTATTAATTACCTATTCAGAATGTTTAATATTGTATTTATTTATCTGCGAGAGGTCGGCTGTTTGGAAACGGAATACTTCAGAGAGAGAGAGAGAGAGAGAGAGAGAGAGAGAGAGAGAGAGAGAGAGAGAGAGAGAGAGAGAGATCGTGTTGATGAACTGCATTGCGCGTGTGGCGTTAGATACGTTGCGGTCGTAACCGGTCATTGTACTCCTAGGAAATCCATTGCTCTACCCAACGTGACCGCTATCAAACAACAAAACATTTATATCAAAATACATACTCACCCATACTCAAGCATACGCACGCATACCCAAACACACTCACACATACACAGACACAGACACAAACACACACACATACAGAGGCATATACGCAGACAGAGATATGGACACACGTACCAATACACACCCATACCCAAACAGAGACACACACATACACAAACACACACATACCAAAACATACACATACCCAAACACACTCTCACACATACACAGACACACATTCAAAAACCCAAACACACACTTACATACACATTACACAAATTGAAAGAACAAAGGACGCATTTAGAACTTCTGCTATGCAAACGCTAATACAATGGATTAATTGATTATTAAAGATGAATCTTGGACCGTTTTAGACCAGTTGCAGAGAAATTTAAAATCCAATGTCAACACAGACACTCAATGATACCCAGACGGTCACATCCATACCAAAACACGGACACAAACAAACCCAAACACAGATACACACTTACCCAAACATGCATACCGAAGCACAAACACACATACCAAGATACACACACCCATACCCAAACATACACTCACACACACGCAAACAGACACTCGCATACCCAAACACGAACATGCACACACACATACAGAAATATATATACGTAGACACAGATATGGGCAGATACCAGAAGACACAGAAATATAGGAGAATTATGAGCGTCGTGCAATTTATATGCAAAAATTCCCTCGATTCTTTCAGATCTTCACGATGTAAATAAATCAGCCTGGACCTCAATAACGCAACTCAATAGCGCACTATTATAGTGGTATAAATGATAGGCGCTATAATAGAAATTCTGCTATACGTCTATACACTAGTGACTATCCCAATTAATCAAAACGAAATAAAAATCTAGTTTGTTTCCAAGCTCCACGTTAAGCTTCTCCTGACAAACAATTGATCTTCGCATAGATATTTCAACTCTAATGTAAATTTAATCATAGTATTATTGAACTATATATCACGACAATTGCTTCGAAAATTGAAAGAACAAAGGAAGCATATGGAATTTATGCCATATAAACGCTACTGCAATTGTAGATTCATTAAATTATTATTAAAGATGAGTTATGGACCGATTTAGACCAGTCGCACAGAAATTTCTAATCTAATATCAATTTAATAATAGTACTATTGAACGATCTAATTGCTTTAAAAATTGAAAGAAGATAGGAAGCATGTGAAATTTCTGCCATATAAAAGCCATTGTACAGTAGATTCACTAATTATTATAGATGAGTTATTTGCCAATTTACATGTAGACCAGTTTCACAGAAATTACAAATCGAATGTCAGTTTACTACTCTAGTAGTATTATTGTACGCTATTTCTTTTAAAACTTGAAAGACCAAAGGAAGTAAATGGAATTTCTGCTATAATATGTATCGACGCTACTGCAATAGATTCTTTAATTATTAACGGTGATCGATGTGGACCGATTTGACCTGCATAGTCTGCTATTTTGGCGGGTAAGAGCCGATGGAAGAAGTCCCAAATGCTTTGTTATGAGAGCGAGAAGAGATTTTGTTGATAGTGTGAGTAACTGCTGGTGCCGTTGTATAGAAAATATTATGACGATCTCTGAACTAATGATGCCATTAAAGTGTTTGCGTACTTTGTTGATTTATTACGTGTAACACAGTCTCAGTCTTATATAGAGTTAACGTAGCCTACAAATTGGGCAATTTTGATGATTCGAGGCCCAATTGATTGACAGCTGGGAATTCGTCGCCAGATATAATTTCTACACCTCAGTTAGAAGGAAGAAATTCAACCAATCAATCATTCAATCAATCAATCAATTTATTGTTCCCAGGAAGCAAATGTATGAAACAACATTAGGTCAACTTGCATGCACATTTAGCAAGAAGAAGATGATGAAGATGAAGATGAAAGGGACGAAAAAATAGAAGAAGAAAAAGAAAAAGCAGTTTCTTAAGCAGTCATGGGTATGACGTATTAGCGATTTCCTTTTCTATACCTCGGCATATGAGGGCGGGTGGCCAGTCCTCTCCATCTCATTATCCCATCTACAGTATATATATATATATATATATATATATATATATATATATATATATATATATACCCCCTCCCAAAGTCCGACTCACACCTCAACGTGGTGAGGGGTGGCAACAGTAAGTAGGGGAGTGCCTGCTGAGGCTATGCCATCAGTGGTGAAGGTCTTGGCTGAAGTACCACCTAGGGCGCTACGCGAGGTGGACAGGCTCAGCAGGAACCCTGAAAAGCTGGCAAACGTGGGCGGCATCGCCGCCTCTGATACCACAAGATAGTGGATATCAGAGCCAGTCCTAAGCCTGGAACTCTGTTTAAGGGAGAAGTGCGAAGGTCGAACGGATGGGTGCAGATACTCCGTTCGTAAAGAAAAAATACGTATGAAATCCAATGCAAGCATTGGACTCCAAACGGGCCTCGGCCCATGGATCTGATGCAAGCGTTGGACACCTACGGGCCTTCGGCCCATGGATCCTGATGATGATGATGATGATATATATATATATATATATATATATATATATATATATATATATATATATATATATATATTCGTTTAATAGTGAATCACTAGGTTGACACACCGCAACCCATTACAGAAAGTCGTATTGCCAGATAAAAAGAAGAATGGAAATAATTAATAGTTTTTAGTCAGTGCACTCATTATCTCTGAGTTGGCGAGGGTCGTGCAGATGGAGTAGAAATCTCGAAACGAATTTCATCATCTCAGTAGAAAACAAATAGTTCAGAGGACAGCTGACAGACGTTGATGAAGACGAATGACAAAGATAAACTTGATAAAGACACCGACGATGACAATAGACAGCTGCTACTGCTGCTGCTGCTGCCAATGTCGAGCATCTTCCAGAGCAGTGCATTCTACCGCAAGATACAGAGCCAGACAGGGTCGCAGTGGGGCAGTTCTCAGGCTGACCACGGACGTCGTTCACCGATTAGATAAGGATGCCCTACGGTAAACAACGCCACCACCTGACCGGAACCGGGTTGGGGTGACCGGGCGATGGATGGGGACCCTCTGTCAAAGGCGGACTCTAACAACTCGTCAAGCGATAATTATTCGTCTCGAGCGGAATATTCGTCGAGTGGGGAGACGATCGGAATGGATGAATCGCTCGGTAGACGACCGATAGATCGACAGGAAGGAAAACAAGGAGAGAGGAAGACGTAGGGAGGGATTGAACGGAGGGGCAAGGCAGGAGGAGGAGGACTGGGCGGACATGCAGAAGGAGGAGAAGGAGTAGGAGGACGTGCAGAAGGAGGAGAATTATTAGGAGGACATGCAGAAGGAGGATAATTATTATGAAGACATGCAGAAGGAGGAGAAGGATTAGGAGGAAATGCAGAAGATGGAGAATTACTAGGAAGACATGCAGGAGGAGGAGGAGGAGGACAAGCAAGAGGAGAAGGGGAGAAAGGAGGAGGAAAGGGGGAAAAAAGAAGGAGTAGGAGGACAAACAAAAGGTGGAGGAAAAGGACAAGCAAGAGGAGAAGGGGAGAAGGAGGGAGTAGGAAGACAGATGGAAGGTGGAGGAAAAGGACGAGTAAGAGGAGAATGGGAAAAGGAAAAAGGAGTAGGACAGTGGCGTGAGTTTACCGGTAAATTATTTTGCGCTAAAAAAAATCCGGAGTTTTTACCGGTCGAAATGGTCAAATATGGCAAAATATGGCGGGAATTTTTGACTTTGCTACATCTTTTACTGGATTTTAAAATTAAAAATCTTGTTTACACAATTTAATTTTAATCAGCAAATGCAAATAACTTTTATAAGTTTTATTTCCTGTACTGTGCTGTTTATTTCTCAACTGATGACACTAAATAGTGACGTAAATTAGATGAATCCTTGAAAGGATGGAGACAACGTAAGGGATATAAGACAAAAATAAAATTTAATTATTAAAGATGAGTTATTTGCCAATTTACATGTAGACCAGTTTCACAGAAATTACAAATCGAATGTCAGTTGACTACTGTAGTAGTATTATTGTACGCTATTTCTTTTAAAAATTGAAATAACAAAGGAAGTAAATGGAATTTCTGCTATAATATGTATCGACGCTACTGTAATAGATTCTTTAATTATTAACGGTGATCGATGTGGACCGATTTGACCTGCATTGTCTGCTATTTTGGCGGGTAAGAGCCGATGGAAGAAGTCCCGAATGCTTTGTTATGAGAGCGAGAAGAGATTTTGTTGATAGTGTAAGTTACTGCTGGTGCCGTTGTATAGAAAATATTATGACGATCTCTGAACTAATGAAGCCATTAAAGTGTTTGCGTACTTTGTTGATTTATTACGTGTAACAGAGTCTCAGTCTAATATCTAGTTAACGCTACGGTGCAAATTGGGCAATTTTGATGATTCGAGGCCCAATTGATTGAGAGCTCGGGAGTCGTCGCCAGATATAATTTCTACACCTCAGTTAGAAGGAAGAATCAATTAATCAATCAATCAATCATTCATTCAATCAATCAATTTATTGTTCCCAGGAAGCAAATGTATGAAACAACATTAGGTCAACTTGCATGCACATTTAGCAAGAAGAAGATGATGAAGATGAAGATAAAGATGAAAGAGACGAAAAAATAGAAGAAGAAAAAGAAAAAGCAGTTTCTTAAGCAGTCATGAGTATGACGTATTAGCGATTTCATTTTCGAAGCCTCGGCATATGAGGGCGGGTGGCCAGTCCTCTCCATCACCATCTCATCATCCCATCTTACAGTATATATATATATATATATATATATATATATATATATATTCGTTTAATAGTGAATCACTAGGTTGACACACCGCAACCCATTACAGAAAGTCGTATTGCCAGATAAAAAGAAGAATGGAAATAATTAATAGTTTTTAGTCAGTGCACTCATTATCTCTGAGTTGGCGAGGGTCAACGTTCAGATGAAGTAGAAATCTCGAAAAAGAAATTCATCATCTCAGTAGAAAACAAATAGTTCAGAGGACAGCTGACAGACGTTGATGAAGACGAATGACAAAGATAAACTTGATAAAGACACCGACGATGACAATAGACAGCTGCTGCTGCTGCAGCTGCTGCTGCTGCCAATGTCGAGCATCTTCCGGAGCAGTTCATTCTACCGCAAGATACAGAGCCAGACGGGGTCGCAGTGGGGCAGTTCTCAGGCTGACCACGGACGTCGTTCACCGATTAGATAAGGATGCCCTACGGTAAACAACGCCACCACCTGACCGGAACCGGGTTGGGGTGACCGGGCGATGGATGGGGACCCTCTGTCAAAGGCGGACTCTAACAACTCGTCAAGCGATAATTATTCGTCTCGAGCGGAATATTCGCCGAGTGGGGGGACGATCGGGATGGATGAATCCGGTCGGTAGACGACCGAGCGATCGACAGGGAGGAAAACAAGGAGAGAGGAAGACGGTGGAAGGGTTGAACGGAGGAGCCAGGGAGGAGGAGAAGGACTGGGAGGATATGCAGAAGGAGGTGAAGGATTAGGAGGACATGCAGAAGGAGGACAAGCACTAGGAAGACATGCAGCAGGAGGAGAAGGACAAGCAAGAAGAGAAGGGGAGAAGGGGTGAAAGGGAGAAGGGAGAAGGAGTCGGTGGAAAAACAGAAGGTCAAGGGAAAGGACAAGCAAGAGGAAAAGGGAAAAGAAAGAAGGAGTAGAAGGACAAACAAACGGTGGAGGAAAAGGACAAGCAAAAGGAGAAGGGGAGAAGGTAGGAGTAGGAAGACAAACACAAGGTGGAGACAAGAGACAAGCAAGAGGAGAAGGAGCAGGACAGTGGTGTGAACTTATCGGTAAAATATTTGCGGTAAAAAATCCGGATTTTTTACCGGTCGAAATGGTAAAATATGGCACAAAATGATTTAAGTGATGCAATATCTTGATTATAATCCTGGGCGGCGTGTTTAGCCATTTATCAGTGGCAGGCAAATACTGAGATGGTGATTCAAATGATCCAAGATGCTTGCAAAAATGCGAAGTCTGCAGTCAGAGTCGGCAAAAAGCTGAGTGAGTGGCTCGAAACCTCAAGAGGCACAAGACAGAGGGACAATGTATCTAGCCAGTAATATTCATTACTTAGAGCCTATCTGGAAAAAGTGATGGACGAAATCCAAGCAATGGAACAGGAATTTCGGTACATGGTAACAGAATCAACATAGTTTTGCGGACGACATAGACCTGATCGAAGAGCAAATAAAAACTATCGAGGAAAATGTGGAAAATGTGGAAATTCTCCACGGAGAAGGGAAAGCTGAAATAAATCACAGGAAGATATATTTTATTTTTCGCCACTGCTCATACTATGGTAGTGCCAGTCCCAAGCCTGGATGAAGGAGGAGGGCGACGTTAATGATCTTTGTTATCACACAGTGTCGTTAAACTTAAATATATATATATATATATATATATACTATATCAGAGGAACATATTTAGGAGGAGGAGGAGGAGAAGGAGCAGGAGCAGGAAGAGGAGCAGGAAGAGCAGGAGGAAACGGAGGAAGCAGAGGAGGAAACGGCGGAGGAAGAGGATTACGTACAAATCTCGGATACGATGTCACCAGATGAGCATGCAGGAAGCCGAGGCGAAACGATAGTGTTCACTCGTTGGCCATCTGTCAATCACCTTCAGACCCAACGTCGGTGGAGAACCAGGGACAGCCTCAACGGACGAACAGACGGATAGATAGAAGAAAGGACAGACAGACTGACGGAAGAACAGACACAGAAAGTGACGAAGATTGGAGGACATATGGCTGGACGAGCGGACTGGCGGCAGGAAGAACAATTCTTGATACAGCTGCTTCCGATAAGCTAGCAATTACCTTGCGTCACGCTAATCATTCTTTATCGTAGTTAAGGGCCAAACCATAAAAGACCATTTCAAGGTGTTTATTTGCACAGCTACGGCGGATTTGGACCATTTGTCTAGATCAGGTGCATCTTATTTTTGACCAAATCCTTTCGAAGTACCTATTTGTGGACCACATGCTTTTTTAACCTTACTTTCAACCACAAGCTTCGAGACCGCGTGCTTTTGGATCAGAGGCTCTTTGTCTTGGATCAAATATTTTCGATTCCAATGCTGTCGGGTCAGTTACTTTTGGGGCAAACTGTGTTGAAACCAATATTGCTTTCGGAGCACACGCTTTTGAACCAAATGCTTCGAGACCAAAATGTTTTCAAACCAATATTACTTTGGAGGCACACGTACGCTTTTGGACCAAATGCTTTTAGACCAAAATGTTTTCAAACAATATTGTTTTCGGAGCTCACGCTTTTGGACCAAATGCTTTTAGACCATAATGTTTACAAACCAATATTGTTTTCGGAGCTCACGCTTTTGAACCAAATGCTTTGAGACCATAATGTTTTCAAACCAATATTGTTTTCGGAGCTCACGCTTTTGGACCAAATGCTTTTAGACTAAAATGTTTTCAAACCAATATTACTTTCGAGGCACACGTACGCTTTTGGGCCAAATGCTTTTAGACCATAATGTTTTCAAACCAATATTGTTTTCGGAGCACGCTTTTGGACCAAATGCTTTTAGACCAAAATGTTTTCAAACCAATATTCCATTAAAAGCACGCTTTTGGGCCAAATGCTTCTAGACCCAAATGTTTTCAAACCAATATTGCTTTCGAAGAACACGTACGCTTTTGGACCATATGCTTTTATATCAAATGTATTCGTACCAATTGCTTTTAGAGCACTTTGTTGCGGGCGTTATGCTATCGAACCCTTTGGTTGATAGCGCTTTCTTGACAGTGCATTAGTCCTCCGTTTTCTAGGTCAGCTGGACATCATGTCCAATCAATCATTTATTTTTTTGTAACCGACAAATTCACAATTTTTTTTAAAACAGGGTAGTTATTATCGTAAACAAGTAGACTCTTCGCCAATACAGCTCTTGAGGTATTGAACCGTGTTGAGCAAAATTCTTAGTATAAAAATGTAACCATAACACATGCAGCTGGAGGGTTGCGGGTTCGAATCCACCTCAAAGTCGCCGCGTAGGGACCCTTGGCAAGTCCTTCACTCGCAATTGCTCATGCGCTTCGGCGTGAAACTCCGATTCAGCGTCCGCGCAGTAGTCGGGAGCGCCTCTGAATGGGCAATCTGGTAGGGGCGCTATAACAAGTGTTCAAATACAATACAATACAATACAATACCACTCACACACACATTTATTATGTATATATACATATAACAGGTCCGTATATAATATATATATATATATAGATATATTATTTATATATATATAATATTATATATATATATATATATAAGAGTAAACAACAGCAATAGGTTCACTAAATATATGGAGCTCGAAAAATTAAATGGCTAAGATAATTATGTAAGAAAATTAAGTCAGATACATAGATCATATAAATGGTCAGGTCAGATAATAAGTTCAGGTATTTAAGCCAAGTATAAATTAACATTTGCAATGCATAAGCAGGTTGGTGTGTTTCTTCTGGATTATTGCAGTCTGGATAGCCTAAGTGAGAGATTATACTCAAGAGATATATTCGATGCACCTGCCACATAACACATTTCTCATAAACAATGATGTCGAACATCATCAAACGCTTTTGCTAAGATACACTGGAGAGCGCACAAACATTATTACTATGGATGAAACAGAATCCGCTCCGTTTCATATAGTAGCCAAGCGACTATTTCCAATTTCTACGCGTAGTTATTTCCCGACAGCAATTTACGACTCGCCGTTAAGTCGGCCAACATGGATGCTCTATCTCGTTTGGTCTCCGTGGAATTCGTGACGTCTGTTACAAGAGGCGTTGCCATTCGTTTGATACTACCAGCTGGGAAATCCGGTAAACGCGCCCTGCCAGGGGTTGCTAATAAAAAAAGCCATCTAACGAGGGAGATATAAGACTTCTGCTCAGTCTTTTCTCTACTAGGGCGTATGACTAGACTGATATAATTCCCAACCCATCCATCAATTGTGCTCTGTATCTGAAGTAAATGAGGACATTCTGTATGTGTATCGATTCTCATTTTTGGACCAATATTATTATAATACCATTTATATAAATACTTCAGTTTGCTTATCTGCTATCTAGATCTTTAGGATGGAGATTGTTATTTTATTATTCTTATAATTCTTATTTTCATTGTTATTTTTATGGCCCGATGTATACAGGATTCTTGGTTTGCTAAGACTTGTCAAGTTGGAAGATGATTATGTAGTACTGCATCATCATCATCATCATCGTCGTCATCGTCATCTCATCGTCATCATCATCATCTTCTTCTTCTTCTTCATCTTCATCATCATCATCATCATCATCATCATTATCTAATGGTTAAGTATATCAATAAATGCCTCTGAGTATTTGTGAGTGAAGGATTTGTTCAAGGTCCCTACACAGTAACCATCTCAGAGGAACCTCGAACTCACATTCTCCGCGTTACAAGTCGATCTCTCAAGTCTCAACCACTCGGCTACTCGACTACCGTGTCAAGTGGTAGGTCTAATGGTAAGATCATTATGTACGTGTACCAATGGTGTCGAATTTCACTTCTACACAGATCTGTCACTGATTTCTTACCGCGTCATCTCTTGAAGCACCACCAGTTAAAGGTCAGTAGATATCTGTATTTTCATATGTCGCTAGGATGGGCGTAGTTTTTATGCGACATTTCTAGCAGTATGTAGGTATGATTGGTGTAGTGATTATGGTGCAATTATATATCGACCACTTTTTTAGGTTTTGGACGAGTAATTATATTTGCAATTTCGACAATTTATATAACATCGTCGGTAGCAAGGTATTTCTAGGATGCTTTCCACACACCACTGTCAGTAGTCCGTTTTTAGCTCAGCTTCGACGATTGTTCTTTTCTATGGCTTTGTTATTCTTTCCAACTAAAAGCCGCATACGTCTTTCTTTCCAGATCATGATACGCAAACGAACATCCGGGTTCTGTCGGACTTCAATTGATATAGCACCAGTCAATAGAATGGTCAATAGAATGGTCTCAGTGTGGCGACTCTGCCGGACGCTTAGAAGTCTCGGATATGTTGGCCTACATGTACATTTAAACTACCCGTCACATATATCGATTTAGTTGTGCGTTGCGCCAGATCAGAATAAGATTATGTAGGACTGGTCTTGATTAGGATTTTAGAGCCATCACAAGATGTTTCTTGGCTAGCTGTATCGGAGCGGGCGTTTGTGAAGTATCTCATCCGATCAATTCAGTGAATGCTGAGCAGGTCGAAGCCATATGGGCGCTGTAGAAGAAACATACACATTTACATTTAGGATAAATCTTCTGCGGCGGAAAATTCCGCCTCAGAAGTAACATTTTCGACACAATTCTGCGGCGGAAGAGCTTTGCGCATGCGCAACCTTCGGCGCATGCGCATTGATCAAAATGCGTTACTTCCTATAAATTAGCGTCGTGGGGTTCGGTTGGGGTCAGGTTAGGCCTCGTGAGTGTCGGTTAGGGTCAGGGTTAGGGTTAGAGTCGTTTTTAGATAAAATGTGAAAAACATTTCCGCCGCAGAAGTAAGTTTACGCGGGTTGCGTGGCGGCATTTTCCGCCGCAGAAGCACCACGCTTACATTTAGCCTACGCTTACACTTACGCTTACAGTTGCGCTTACATTTGCGTTTACATTTAGGTTTACATTTACATTTACGCTCACATTTCAGATGTACGCTTACATTTACATTTACATTAATAATTACATTTACATTTACGTTGACATTTACAGCTACATTTACGGTGCATCATAAACTTGGCATCGGCATTTGTTTTGATGCGACCACCTTCAATGTTTGCCACCAGATCACGGGAGTTCAGTAGATGGCAGCACTGGTTATTAAGAGTTGCTGTTTAGCAAATGGACGCTAGGTGCTTTCTTAGTAATGGTTGGCTCCTCGCTGTTTAACGACACTGTGTAACAATTAACAAAGATGTACATGTAAGTTCATGTAACACTGTAACACAGTGGCAAAGAATATTGGCGTCACCCACCTCCTTTACCCAGGCTTTGGACTGGTACCACCAGAGTATGCGCGGTGGCCTAGTTCCATGTTGACCTATTTTGTAGGGGCCTTGCTACAATCCGCTTAAATTTCATGAAATTTAGTATAACATTTACAAAGCCACTGAGGCACATATAAACATACATACCATACAGATACGATAATTCAACGTTTTTGCTTACTATAGTACATATCACTTTATAAATGCATATAATTATATTAGATATGTATTAATATTATGTACACATATATATATAAGTAAGTAAGTATATTCTTTATTAACCAATTGCCAATCGCACATTTTAGTGTAGACATCTAAAAACACATTTAAAAAGTATATAACATCCTAACAATAATGCTTTTGCGCATCAGACTGTCGACTGGGGTGAGTGTACGGTCATGGGCACGGGGGACGGAGGGAGTAGTAGGTGGGTTTAGTTGGGGGTGCCACGGGGTGGTAGCTGGCGCAGGTCGTGGCCCAGATACACCAGGATAGCCCAAAACGGCGAGGCGATGTATATACACTGTGTCCCGATGAAAAGTGGACCCCTAGAAAAAGTGTCATAACTCGGTCTAAACTTTTAGCATTTTACTGAAATTTTAAATACAACAACAGTAGCCATATCACCACAAAATCCTAACGCCGTTTGGAAATGTTGGTGAATATGTCACTTTTACCTGATCTCGTCTGATTGAAGAGTAGCAGTAGTTTGACCACGTGATCATCGCCCGGACCATCAAACAGTGGCGTCTACGTCTACGGTCGTGTGTCCGTGAACAAGGAGGACATTTGAACACCCGATGTAGCTGAACTTCACTTGCTTGTGGCTCTTGTATGTTGGAAGCTTCCTTTTTTCAGTGCTGCATCTCAAACGTTCATAAAAGTGACAAATTCACCAACATTTCCAAACGGCGTTAGGATTTTGTGGTGATATGGCTACTGTTGTTGTATTTAAAATTTCAGTCAAATGCTAAATGTTTTGACCGAGTTATGACACTTTTTCTAGGGGTCCACTTTTCATCGGGACACAGTGTATGTATTATGTAAACAGTGAAGCATTGGAAGCGCAACGAGGATAGACAGATGAGTTTCTTATCGATAAATCTCCTGAAATTGCCCGAATAATGAAGAGACATTGGAGCGTCATCGGGTGATGCCTTGTTCATAATTAACCCATGATGGCACCGTAGAGGTCGTCAGGTAAGATACAGGATCATCGTCATCTTCATCAGTTCCTGACGTCAGCCATTTGGCGGCGATGGTTGCGAATAAACGATCCGAATTGTCCTCGGTCATTTGTCAAGTCCACTGTTAGTATAAGATATAGGACGGGATAAATTGTTATGGGATAGGGTACGATGGGCGAGGATAGGCGGTGATAGGTTAGGATAGGATATGTGAGGGTAGGATAGTTGAAGATAGAAATAGTAAAAATATAAAGAAGACAGAAAATAAGAAAAGATAGAAATAATATAGGATTTGATATACTAGGATACGAGACGATACCTCAGGATGGGATAGAAAGGATAGAATAGATCTATAGTACAGAAATAAGACATGATGGAAATAGGATATGATAGAAATAAGATGTATAGGAAAGAATACAAAAGGGTAGGCCTACATTACAATAGGAAAGGAGAGGATAAATAGTGATAGAAATAAGATAGAAATAAGGCATGCTATGATAGAATTTGATACGATAGGAAAGTAAAGCGTCGGTTTGAATGAAATTCTTGTATGAGCAACAATAGAATAAGATAGGATCGGTGTGAAATTTTTGAATAACACGCAATAGAACATTATAAGATAGGTGTGAATAATATTTTATGCAAGACAACGCTAAACTGCAGACTTAACGCACTCAAATGCTTGGGGGGCCCGATAGCGCATTGGATAACATCTGGCACAGAGAGCGAGAGGTACCGAGTTCGAGCCCCGTTGGGTAGACATGCTTTGTAGGCTGCTATTAGCGCCGTGTATTGCAGGCTGTCTGTTCTGTTAGTAGTTAAGATTTATGTCTTCTGTCATTTGTGTTCCTGTGAATTGTTTCAATTGCATAATTGTACACTGTAACCGGTTGCGGTGTGTCAACCGGATTGTTTCAATAAACGAAAATATTATAAATGAAACAGGAAATTAGTTAATATCAAATCGTTATCCTAAACTCCAAATTTCTAAAACGCTACTGTAAAGTAAAGGACAAAGCCACAGCTCTTTCAAGAGCGCTTAAATATCTTTATCCAACGATATCCTCTCCCTTTTGATCTGTGTGTATAGCCAGCATTCATGTTGCTCCCATTTTGTTCCAAGTTTCAGAAACAAAGAACTGTGCGATTTGTCTTGTTTTTATATTTCTTCTATTTCTTCGCTATAGTATACAGTGGCTCCACCAGGAGTCCACCTAGAACAGAAGTAGGAGGATCAGAGCCCAGCGTGTTGGATGACGTCTTTGTTTCAGTATAGTCTGGATATATACCATCGACCTTTGACCCCTGGAGACCATGGCATGCAAATTGTTACTTTAGGCGGAACTCGGCCGCATAGATAACAGAAGCAAAAGCTATTCCACGTTGCCTGCGAACATAAAGCTGACAGCTGCGCGCGGATGTAGCTGCCTAAGAATGTGCGTTGAAACGACTAACAGCGCTGAGCAACCGAGAAAGCTACTCTTACAGAAGCTAATGAACTGTTGAAGACTACGATGGCTTGTTTGGCTGTGTGCAAAGAATGCCAGTTGACCGATTCCCACACAATGTACTACATGCAATGTTCGAGGGCAAGAGTAATGAAATGCAAACGAAGACTGATCTGGATAGATGGTACAATTGAGGATATAACAAGTCTTGGACTAGCATTAAGTGGAGCACTGGACATGACAAATGACCAAGGACATTGGAGAGCATTTATTCTTACCCTGAAGGCCACTTTATTGGTTAGTGATAGCACGGACATGGGTCGGGAGCGCCTCTGAATCGCTGAGTGGGGCTCTATAAATATTCAATTACAATTACAAAATTACAATTGAAAATTACAATTATAAAAGTATACCATTACAAAATTTCAATTACAAAATTATATATACAAAGTTACCAAAAGACAGGAAGAAGCAGACATGATGAGAGATATGGAGAGGGATAAGGCAGACATACAGACACAATGACAGAGACACAGAGAGAGAGAGGGGGACACATGGGAAGGAAGGCAAATACAGACAGATATAGACAGACAGTGAGAGGCCCCGATATATAGACAGAGGAAGACAACCAGTGGGAACCATTTCCTGAGAAAGAGAGAGACAGACAGAGAAAGAGTTAGAGACAGACAGATAGACAGATACATAGACAGACAGTGAGAGAGAAAGAGGAAGAGACCTAGTGTGAACCAGTGCCTGAAAGACAGAAAGACAGAGAAAGAGTTAGAGACAGGCAGGCAGATAGACAGATAGATAGACAGACAGACAGTGAGAGAGACAGAGGAAGATATCTAGTGGGAACCAGTGCCTGAAAGACAGAAAGACAGAGAAAGAGTTAGAGACAGATAGACAGATAGACAGATAGACAGACAGACAGACAGTGAGAGAGAGAGAGGAAGATATCTAGTGGGAACCATCGCGTGAGAGAGACAGACAGACACACACAGACGACAATAAGATAACAAGAAAAAAATAGGACAGCAGCAGCAAGCACCATTGACTACATCGTAAATAAACTAGTAAGTGCGTTTTTATACAACCCTTCTCAGGAACTCTCCTCATCAGAGGTGGTATACGGTCCTGACAACACTACATTATGATCGAACGGAATGGTCTCTAAATCTCTGGCTAGTACAATCAGAGAAAGGAACGGAATCCCATTTCGCAGGTTGCATGGCCGTATACGTCCCAGAATCAGAGAAAGGGATACGACTTTCTGATTTAAAATAATCGCATCGTACTCTTTGGATTTCTACAGCGCCCAAAGAAGGGTGAATAGCGGAAACTATAGCTTATTATGTAAAAGTGCACGGATTTCTATATCCTATCCATAATCCAATCCTATCTTATGCTGACCGATGTTACCCTAATCCCAGCATAATTCTCTCCCATTGTGTTAATTATTCTTATGTTATTTTATCGTACCCTGTAATGTAATGTAAATCTTCGAAAATTTCTCACGGCCCACAAAACTCACGTTAGGGAGACCAGCTTATTGACCAGCGTTATATCAAATCAAGTCCGCAATAGCCAAACTCCTCTGTTCGTTCCGGTGCCAGGTCAAAATCCGGGAGGTCAAGCCGAGTAGATAGCATGGTGATACGGTCAATCCTTAACTTATTCTATCCCATCCCATTATATTATTCCATCCTATTTGATCCTATCCCATCCAAATCTATTATTCTAGCCTGTCCTGTTATATATTACCCTATTCCATCCTATCCTAAGTGTGCTTAGGTTAGGATAGCATAGGACCGTATGGCCTCTACCTAGTACCCTGTTCATTTTTCAATGAATTGATCGGGTGAGATCCTTCACCCGTTTGAAAGGTCGCCACGTTGTCTAAGGTCCCCGTTAACGGACCGTGCTAGCCCAAGATTCAAATCTCTGACATGCCACAATCGTTATACGAACCGACATACTCTGATACTCACGCATGCATGGAGACGCATGGGACGTGAGCTTTTACCAATGCAGCTAACCAGACCAGCTGATGTGATAAAAGTATGGCCAGGTTTGGATCCTTAACGGTTTTGTTTATGTTTTAGCAGAGGACGATATCGTTGCCAAATATACTAATCTGAAACCTTACAACGCTGTCAGTCAAAGCTATGACGTAGTTTCCGTCTAGTCGAACTCTATCTGAAAGTGCATGCCAGGTGGAAGTACCATGAGCCGTTGCAATTTCTCCAGGGGCCTGGATGCAGTGCAGAGACTGACAGACAGACATACAGACATACAGACAAACTGAGTAAGACAGATATTTACAGATAGTCGAGGGGAAGAGACATAATTCTTTAAATTCATACATATTGTGCAACATACATGCATTCTTATTTGGACCCTTACATACCTATTATAGAAACATTCATACGTAGGTACATACGTAAGTGCATGCTTGCATACATGCATATATACATACGTACATAAATACATAAATACATACGTAAATACATACATACATAAATACAAACATCCATACATACATACATACTACAGACATACTAC
The DNA here is from genome assembly GCA_020284085.1 of Aporrectodea caliginosa. NCBI lineage: Eukaryota > Metazoa > Annelida > Clitellata > Crassiclitellata > Lumbricidae > Aporrectodea > Aporrectodea caliginosa. The sequence goes on from JACEVL010000582.1 coordinate 34,684, forward strand.
AGACATACATGCCTACACAAAAAAATACAGACAGACAGAAAAAGACATAATATTTATTCAAACACCCACACACAAACACGCACACTCACACGCACACAAAGACACACCTAAACACACACACACACACACACACACACATATATATATATATATAATTATATATATGAATAGGGTGCTTGGAGTGTATCCATGAAGCATAGGCATTGCACGTGGCTGTTTGACGCATGGTTTTCATCAGACTGTTTCGATAGAGGGCGAGTCTACAGCGGAAGCAGTTGATGCTGAAGTTGATGATGTTGATGCTGATGATGCGGAGTTGCAGCATCCGGGGCACCGCCCAGTTATGGCTTCATTTCTAAAACACGCCCTTACATGAAAGCAGGCTCCAGTCGCTTATCAAACTGCGCCCATAAACTTCGGATAGCTTAATATGTTGCCTACCAGCAGGATTACTGGAAGCTGTGTGATGGTATCTAACAGCCTCGGATCCCCGGTGATTAGTCATGTGGATTGCCAACATATGTTCCATAACCCAGGTTACTAGAAAGTAGCGCGATCGGTGTGTAAACGACAGATTGTGGTTTCGAGTTGGCTGCATGGACTCCTGATAAATGTTTGGAGTTGTTTCTGTCTCCAAGCAATGCGGTTTGGTATTTGCTTAAGCTCGGGAGTAAACTGCACTGGGGTTCGCACATTATCATTTCAAAGGCCGAAGAGGGGGAAATGAGATCCACTAGAAACATTTGAACTTCAGTTTACGTTGCATACTTTCATCATCATCATCATCATCATCATCATCATCATCATCATCATCATCATCATCATCAGTTCCCTTATGTCAGCGATTTGGCGGCGATGGATACGAATAAGTAATCTCCATTTTCATCGGTCATTTTTCAAGTCCATTGCTTCTTTTAGTGTTAATCCAAGGGGTGTTATGTCATCATTTGCGGTGGCTATCCAACGTAGTCTTGGTCTGCCTTTGTTGGTGCTTGCATAAGCTGGTAGGCTACGTTGTATGCTTCAGTTCATTAAAAAATAGTCCTTTTAGAATGTAGGCATATGATTTGGTTCAGGAGAGTTAGAATTTGTGATTTTGGTCAGACATGGTGGTATCATGATTTGATCTGTTAGCATTTTACTCTGGTCTAAAACTGTTAGAATGTAAACTCATGGTTCAGATCTGTTCCCCTCCTTCCAACGTTCAGACGTGCACTGTAACGCTATCATACGACGGAACATTGATGGCGCTGAGCAACTTTGAGTGAAGGACTTGCTCAAGGAACCCACACATTAACTGCTTCAGTGTAGGCTCGAACCCGTACTCTCCACATTACAGGCCGAACGCTCCAACCAATTGGTCACCTAACCGTGTAGCCTAGAAATAATTAAATACGACTGTAATAATTTGTAACAGAACATTTGCATGGCGCCTTTTCAAGAATCGCTCGAAGTAGGGAGGTTGTAGTAATTAGGGCAGCTGAGCGCTAGTTCGGTAAGATGTCCCTTCTGGGGCAAATCTTATGCTGCTCCATGTCACTGCCTCTCAGTTTACATCTCTTCCTATCCACAACGTTTACGCTCCCCTAATTCTATCTCCCTTCCCTCTGGCACAATCTCCCCGCTGTTTCTCTAGTATACTCTCTCTCGGCTTCGTAATGATCTTGTACTTGGCATTAGGTTTGTTGGTATTTATCAGGTACATGCATGCATACATATATACATAGCGTTAATCAGTTGTATTTATTTTTGTTCTTATCTTTGACGGGTCGTAATCTATACACCGACACAATACATTTGGCATTAAAATTCACTTTATGTTTGGTTATATATGTATTCGTGAGTATGTATCATCATATGCTTTATATCTCTGGCTGAATATATCCGTGTGTAGAGCGTGCCTACAGTACTTACTTTAGACTTTCTGGTTATGTCTGCATTTTATGGAATTCTAATTGCTACAGTACAGAGCAGATAGAGACAGAACGCAAACAGGCCACATTATCACTGACCTCAAACACAATTTTAAGCATTTGTTTATATCCTAGTGTATACACAGTGGTGCCATGTTTACAATACATGACACAGTTAGACGGCGGTAGGTACTAAATTATATCCATGCACGCATGGGCATATATATATAATTATATATACATACATATGCATACATAATTACATATTATATATATATTTGCTTAGCTTCAATGTTGTAAACTTGTATATAGAAATCTAGCGATAGCCTACAAATTGCCACGTACCTGCAGAGACATTGTGTCGCTCCTCTGCACCTGATGACCTGGATAAGCCATAACAGAAATTTGGTTCTAGCTTTCGGCCTCACCTGCGCCCCATTGCCAACTCAGCTATAATGAGTACACTGACCGTACACTGTCGGTGGGAAGATGAGACGGCGAGGGAGAGGGCTGTCCACCCACACCCATATGCAGAGGCTAAGAAAATGAAGTCGCTAACGCTTCATACCCGAGGCTGCCTCAGGACTATAGCTCAATTTATAAGGTACTGCTGTTCTTCTTCCTCCTTTTCTTCCTCCTCCTCCTCCTCCTCCTCCTCCTCTTCTTCTTCTCGTCCTTCTCGTCCTCGTCCTCGTCCTCCTTCTCCTTGAAGCATTAAAAACGGCAACACAAACTTTACCTTACTATTACGAAAAAACTTAGATCAGTTGCGTTTATATATCACGCAATGAGTTTACCTGACCCGGTGAACTTGTGTGCACGAGGTCACAGTTTGGATGACGAAGAAAGAGGTGAGGTTTGGTGCAAGGTGGTTCACGGGCACTACCAAGGAGACGCAAGCCAAGTCGTATTAACAGGGATCTGTTACATCTCTCGTTTCCTTCGCCTGAACCCTGAGGAATGTAGACCTTTGGCGCCGCAGATGCTTTGAGGCTGCGTTGGTGACCGAAATCTATACGTTTGCATCCACGCCCCGATTCCGTTTTATGCCTTAATGTTTATTGGATATGTATTTCATTCCACGTTTATGTATATGGATGTATGTGACGTAGTTAGGCGGCTTAGGCCAATGCATTTGTATGCGTATGCATATGAGTAAGCATAAATATATATATGTATGAATGTATTGTATTGTATTGTATTGTATTTGAACACTACCAGATTGCCTATTCAGAGGCGCTCCCGACTACTGCGCGGACGCTGAATCGGAGCTTCACGCCGAAGCGCATGAGCAATTGCGAGTGAAGGACTTGCCCAGGGTCCCTACGCGGCGACTTTGAGGTGGATTCGAACCCGCTACCCTCAAGCTGCAAGGCACCGAACATACCCCCTAAACCACCGCGCCCCAGTTGTATTGTGATGTGTTGTATTGTGTGTTGTATTGTACTCAACGTTTATAATGTATGTATGTATGTAAGCATGTATGCATGTATGTATGTATGTATGTATGTATGTATATACTTACGTATGTATGTATGTATGTATGTATGTATGTATGTATGTATGTATGTATGTATGTATGTATGTATGTATGTATGTATGTATGTATGTATGTATGTATGTATGTATGTATGTATGTATGTATGTATGTATGTATGTATGTATGTATGTATGTATGTATGTATGTATGTATGTGCTATGTATATTATGGATACATGTATGTATATATGCTTCTATGCATGCATGTATGTGGGCATTCGTATGAATATCTATGTAGGGGTGTATTGTGTAAAATCATTTCGCTAACGCCACTTAAAATCAATCAGAAGCGCTGCATAGGGTGACTTCAGTTAAAGAGAAGTTACTATAGCCAGCTCCTAAATATAAATATACCAATAAATCATTCTAAGAAATATATACGTTCCAATCTTAGCCTTGACCGATAATCGTAATCGGCATTATATATAAACAAGCATCGCATATATATTTATATTTATATATATATATATATATATATAAAGCTTGCATTCACTGACTGCACATAAAATGCAATTCTAATATATAGCGCTATTCGTATCCATCTGCGGGTACGTTGGAAAGTATAAGCATAAATGTTATCGTTGATTTAAGAGACAGAGTCAGACTGACAGGCAGACTGACTGACAGGCAGACAGACAGACAGACAGACAGACAGGCAGACAGACAGAAACAGAGATGTATATTGCAGTAAGCAAGGGCTCCTGCTATATATATATATATATATATATATATATATATCAATTGGTCCTTGAATTAAAGTTGACTTATTGTCGCACAAAGCATTCCATTGGAAGTCCTCAGCGACTAAAACCGAGGAAAGGGTCATGCCTGCATGGACCTCGGCATAACAGCGCTCTTATAGACTTTTTATATACAGGGGTCCATATAGGTCATGCCTGAGAACGCAGAGCGAATGCACTCTCAAAGGGAACATGCAGGATGGCGGTATATATACCACCCGTCGACAAACCTTCGCTCCCTACGATATCAACCAGTGCACCTACAGCACCATTACAACCAAGACTGGTACCACCAACCATCACCATCACCGCCACCACCTCTTCTACCACCACAAAACACCAATACCACCAACATCACTTGAAAGAATATGAAAAGGCGCTTTACAAATAGCAAGATATATATATATATATATACACACACACACACAAACAAAGATACTGGCATAAACCATTAACTACTCCCACCTCTCTATCTACACTACACGATCAGATGTCCTACACTGCAGGCTTACGTTGTTTCGCTTATCAAATACATGGTATACGGCTCTTAGTCTTAAGAACTCAACAAGGTTTAGCTCCTAAATATCTTTGCGACTTAATGCGCAAACCTCTAGTTGCTGTCTCTTCCCGCCCTCTCTGGTCTGCGGATCGACTTGATCTTCTAGTTCCCCGAGCAAGGACTGCCACGGCCCAACACTGTGCATGCCTTTGTAATCGTGGGTCCTTCTATGTGGAATGACCTCCCCCTCAATCCTTAGTAAGACATAGTTGGGGTCCCACCATCAGCCCCTCATCCCTTCCTTGCTTGAAGACTTTCTTATTTCCTCGGGATGTCACGCTGAGAGCGCCTCTGAATAACTAGTACTGTATGAGAGGCGTTTTATAAACTCTCATATACGACGATCATCATCATCATCATCAGTTCCTGACGCCAGCCACTTCGCGGCGATGGGTACGAATAATTTACACCCACTGTCCTCGGTCATTTCTCAGGTACGGTACGATAAATACATGCATGCACAGTTGCACACGTACATACATACATACAAACATACATACATACATACGTACGTACGTATTACATGCACATTCATGCAGCCATACATGCATACGCACAAATTATGTGACAAATACATGCATACACACACACACACACACACACACTCATACAGACATAATATGCACAGTTGGCACACATACACGCATAGTCGCATACATAGCTCTACCACCGACGCCAGCGTAGTAATAGATCCGTCGATGTTATCAGTGGCCGTTCGTATCATGTGTCCGAGTGGCCCTCCTCACCAATCCACCACCAACCACAGCATCTCCCCTCCACAGCACCCCCAACTGCGGTGGACAATGACCCCGCCCAAGTCAGGTTCCCCACGTCGCCTTCAACAGGTCGTTCCCGCCCTTCCCACCTACCCCGAAAATATTTCCCATTCGGCTCCGAGAGAAGCGGAGACAACCCCAGATAAAGAGACAGAGATAGAAACACATAGACAGAGTCAGGCACATAGACACGGACATAGAGACATACACAGAGATACAGGGACAGACGTAGTGACGCAGGCAGAGAGGGTTGAAGAGGGAGCTGTTTTCGGTGTGGGGAGGGCATTCTAAGGGGGTTATCAGGGAGGTAAGTACCAAGGAAATGTTTGGTCCGATGGTCGATAGAAACATATCGTGCTCCCAATGCAGACTTGGCTGTTGCGTTGAATTGCTATTATTCTACCCACTGGATGAAACTTATGCTATTCACCTCATCCAGTCTCGTCAGGGTATGACGTCGGCTAAGAGTACCCTTATCGTCTGTCTGCATGCCTCTCTGTATCTGTGTGTATGTCTCAGTCTCTTTGTATCTCTTTCTCTCTGTTTCTTTGTCTCTGAGTGTCTGCCTCTCTATCATTCTGTCTCAGTCTCTCTCCAAGAGTTCCAGAATCTGTCTCTGTATCTGTTTCTGTATCTCTCTGTCTTATTTATTCTGTCTCCTTCTGTCTCTCTCTGTCTCTATATATCTGTTTCTCTGTCTCTATATCTGTCTCTCTGTCTCTATCTCTCACTGCCTCTCTGTCTGTCTGTCTGTCTGTCTCTTTCTCTCTCTCTTTCTCTCTCTTTCTCTCTCTCTTTCTCTCTCTCTCTCTTTTTTTTCTTTCTCTGTCTCTCTCTCTGTCTCTCTCCCCCCCACACATACACACACACTCTCTCTCTCTCCCACACACACACACACACACACACTCTCTCGCGCTATCGTTATCTCAACCCTAAAACATTATGGCTCCGTTTCGCTTACGATTATACGCCGACCGATTTACTCGACCGATGGGGTCGAGGGGTCGTTTGCCCTTCCTCTCCCTGCTTCGATGTTGCCGCCAACTGTTAACCGTCAACTGTCAACTCCTTCTGCCAACTCTGTCTGCCAACTACGTCACAACGACGACCTCGCAGTCAACCTAAGATCCCTGTTTATTATACAGAGGTCCAGAAGTCAGTCGAACAGGGTCGTTGCTACAAGAGTTACTTGATACGCTTCCTATTACTGGTAAGTGTAGGTGCAAATGTAAATGTAAGTGTAGGTGTATGTGTAGGTGTAAGTGTAAATATAAGTGTAGGTGCAAATGTAAATGTAAGTGTAGGTGTAAGTGTAAATATAAGTGTAGGTGTAAATGTAAGTGTAGGTGTAAGTGTAAATATAAGTGTTGGTGTAAATGTAAATGTAAGTGTAGGTGTAAATGTAAATGTAAGTGTAGGTGTAAGTGTAGGTGTAAGTGTAAGATTAGGTAAGATTTGATTCGGTTAGGGCAGGGCAGGTTAGGGTCGACTATATCACACCAGATCATATTATATTGGATTACTAGAGATTACTGAGACTAAGTCAGATGGATTAATAGAAGATGATTTTCAACAGCGCAGGTTGATTGCGAACTAGTTTTCTTCCGTTGACTTCTAAATTCCACACAGCTGTGACACGCAATTAATCTTAATCGCTGTCTAGAGTTTTTGCTTATGCAGTTGCAACTAAAAACAGACACAGACAGAATGAGAGAAAGGAAGATTGGCAGAGAGGCAATGAGACATGCCAGATCCACGGAAGAGGACTCAGGAAGACTGACAAGCAAAGAGGACGGGATTCAGGAACAGACAGACATAGACAAAGACTGAGAATCATAAAGTCTATAGATAAGGCAGAGAGACAGGCAGATAGACATACAGAGAGACAGACAGAGAGATAAACGGAACTACAGACAGACAGACACACACACACACATGCAGCATGGTACCAGTTGATGGGCGTAAATATGCTTCTTGTCAACCGAGGCAATTATCACAATTATTTATCCGACAAGACATTTATTCCGAGTCTCAGATTCCGTTCAGCGCTACTTCCTTTCTTGACTTATTCACTCATTCGTTCATCTTAAAATGGATGCTTCAGACTTGCCTGCCGGTCCATTCATCATCCATCCATTCATCCATCCATCCATCCATCTATCATCCATCCATCCATCTATCCATCCTATCTATCCATCCATCCATCCATCCATCCATCCGTCCGTCCGTCCGTCCATCCGTCCGTCCATCCATCCATCCGTCCGTCCGTCCGTCCATCCATCCGTCCGTCCATCTGTCCATCCATCCGCCCGTCCGTCCGTCCATCCATCCAGATCCGTCCGTCCGTTCCGTTCATTCATCTGTCCGTCTATCCGTCCATCTCATCTGTCTGTCCGTCCGTCCATTCATCTGTCCGTCTGTCCGTCCATCCATCTATCCGTCCGTCAGTCCGTCCAGTTCAATCATCTGTCCGTTCGTCCATCTGTCGTCCGTCCGTTCATCCATCTGTCCGTCCGTCCGTCCGTCCATCCATCCGTCCGTCCATTCCGTCCATCTATCTGTCCGTCTGTCCGTTCATCCATCCGTCCGTCCATCCGTCCGTCCATCCGTCCGTCCGTCCGTCCATCCATCCGTCCGTCCGTCCATCCGTCCATCCATCCGTCCATCCATCCGTCCGTCCGTCCGTCCGTCCGTCCGTCCATCCATCCATCGATCCATCAAACCATCCAACCATCCAACCATCCATCCTTTCTTCCTTCCTTCCATCCATGTCTTACCTAATGTCTTTGAAAGATGAGGTAAGGGCCTTAAATTACATATATGCATGCATGCATACAGACATACATTATACAACATGTTTTTTTTATCTGCTTATATACCTACAAACATACATATGTACGTACATACATACATACAATACATACATACTGATTAGTCTTGTGTATCTTGATTTGGCTCCAATCTTTGTTTAAATTGTTTTTCACAGACTGATATGGCTCTTGAGATCGATGTAGTTGCACGGGATAATCTTTAATCAGTTTGAAGTAATGCCAAACGAATACTTTCTGATACACTGTACTTTTAATAAGTCCGACAATGGTGTTTGCTTTTTCAGACATTTTGTTCAAAATAAGACCAGTTAATGTGACCATAGACTAATGTCCACAAGTGGATGTGATCTAGCGGGGAAAAACATTGAGCCCGAATGGTATCAAAGGAACAAATGCAGCCGCGTTATTTATTATGTCAGGATATTGAAACCGTTTGAAGTGGAAACCTATGGGAAATGCAGTATATATACACACATATACAATATATATATATACTATATATTGCTGTAAAAATATATTTCTAGTAACTATATATATATATAGTAAAATGTATATGTACTGTTGTCATCTATAGCCTATATATACATATACATGTATATTATATGGGTGTGTCTATGTATGTATGAATGCATGTATAAATACCCCACATGTATATATATGCATACGTCCATACATACATACATATATATATGTATGTATATATGAACGCATGTATGTATGTATGTATGTATGTATGTATGTATGAATGTATGTATGTATGTATGTATGTATGTATGTATGTATGTATGTATGTATGTATGTACGTATGTGTTAGTGTATAAACATTATCGGTGATATCCATGGGAAAGGAAACACTTGGATCCTAACAATTACAGTAACCATATGGTATCCTTCATATTAGGGCTAATTACGCTTTGGCATCGTGTCCACAGATAAGCATTATATGTTTGTATACATACATACATATATGTACATCCATGTACGCTTTCGTATATATATTCATGCGTGTATTGATGCATGTGGAAATTCCTACAAGTGTGCATGAGGCAGCAACTCTTCTTAAGTGTTTATAGCTTTCGGATGTGAATGAGTATACAACGGTTGTTCTGTGTTGCATTGTATTGTATTGTTAGATACTTTGTTGTATTGTATTGTATTGTATCTAAACATTTATATAGCGCCTCTCGCAGTGCACACCAATCAGAGGCGCTCCCAGTGCGAAAGACCCAGAGAAAAGAAAGAGTACTGTAGTTGTCCCATAGATATTATTTATATAGCGTCTGTTTAAGATCGACGAAGTTTATGATTCTAGCCGATTGGGTGAGTGTTCATCTGTAACGCGGATAATACGGGTTCGATCCTCCTCGTCTGATACGGTTACTGTGTATGGACCTTGAGCAAATCATTCACACGCAGAGCCATCGGTCGATACTTTCTTGGTCATTAGATGGTGGCGCTTGCTAAAAGGTTCAGCCTCCAGTCGGGAATTGAACATTGTGCGACATGGTATGAGATTGGTTTGAGCACTCATCTTGTATTACATTCCACAAGAGCGTTGGGATTCGAGTCTCCCCTTTGGCGGTCACAATGTAGGGGCTTTAAACAAGTGCTTAACAATCGCCATGTTAATGCGTCGCCCTCCTTCATCTAGGCTTTGGACTGGCACTGTCAGAGTACAAACAGTGACGTTGTTGATGCTTTGTCATCGGACACTGGCACTAAATAAACACAGAACTAATATTAGTAGTTTCAGTTTAACGACATTGTGTTATAAGTGATAACAAAGATCATTAGCGTCGCACTCCTCCTTTATCCAGGCTTGGGACTGGCACTGCCAGAGTGCGAGCAGTTGCGGAGTTACACAGAACTAGATTTTCCCAAATGATTTACATCAGTGTACATTACCGTGGACAGACAGGAAAGTACTGGCGTTCTGAAATCCCCGCCTACCCAGTCTCATCCCAACTAGCAAGCATTTAAAGGTGGGGTCCAATCTACAATTATAGTACTCTGTAAACCAGTAAACACAGGTTCGTGTATTTAAGAATACCTTCAGAATTTATAAACGGATCTAATGGTGAAATGCGGTCATCGGCTCCTTTGATGTTGTACGACTTTGTTATGCGTTCCACGTTATTTATGACGCCCACGGTATGTGTCTTAAATTCAGGCTAAAGGAACCGTTGGGCTGTATACAGTATGTACAGGTTAGCAATTCATTCAGCGCTTGAAAGATTTATCTGGTAAGACCATACACTAATGTTGCCACTCACACATGTAAGCAATTCCCATTAGCCGTTCAAAAGATTTATTATCTGGTACTTATATATAACGTGAACAATTCTTATTACATGTTTAAAAATAATATGTCTGGTGGAAATAGATTCCAATTAGTGTGTCAGTTACTAAGGTGAAAACAAGCAGCCTGTTGAGCCAACCTCGAGAGGCAGCCACGGGTTTGGAGTATGAGCGACTTCAATTTCTTAGCCTCGGCATATGACAGCCGGCAGTCAGTCTTCTGCGTTGCAGCCTGACAGTGTACCGTTGGTGTACTCATTATGGCTGAGTTCGTCAGGGCAGTAGCGTAACTATGGGCCCGCAGGGCCCGCAACTGCGGGGGGGCCCAGGTAAAAGGGGGCCCATTTTCAAACCTGAAAAATGAACTATTTTAATTAATAAATGCACAGCAGAAAGCCGGAAACCGAAACTCCTTGTAAACTCCTTAGCCTTGTAAAATCAATAAATCATGCAGGCAGGCAGATGATGTGGAATATTACTATTGATGCGCGGTCGGCGCATATTTTTCTAGGCTTTGATTTAAGCTAGTGAGCAGTGACTCGAAGGCAAACTATAATCGCCAGATGACGTTGAAATTTGCAGTTAATTCACTCAATTAGTTTCACTTTTCGTCTTTGATTTATGCTGACGTCATTAGTCTCATTGCCAAGTTTCCGTCGGCCATCGTTGTTGATATTTATTTAAAAAGTTTGTTTAAATAGATTAATAAAATAGTTTTTAATAATATAAAAATGTAAAATTATTATTACTATTTTTTAAATTATATAACAACAAAACATTAGATCGGATTACAATACAAAATTTAAGATTTAAAAATAAAAAATTGTACTAATGATGGCTAGCAAGCCTCTAAGTGGAGCAGCTAAACGACGGAAAAAGAAGGATTTACAAAACGAACTTAAAAAACGATGTAAAATTGACTCATTTTAATCAATTTTAATGCAAATCGAAAACAATTTTTAGTTGTGGCATAAGATTACAAATTAATAATAAAATAAAATATCATAAATTAAAATCATTAAAATGTATGCCTCAAAAGTGAGTCGATAATTTGAAACATAAAATTGTCTATCAGATTGTCATCGGCTGTATGGAGGGGGGCCCATTTTGAAAATCTTGCAGGGGGGCCCAGAATATGAAGTTACGCCACTGCGTCAGGGGTCGCGAATTAAACAGAAATCTAGAAATGTGTGAGCAGTCCATTGAGCGCTTCAAAGACATATCTGGTTAAACCGGACACTTATGTTACGACCAAAACACTTTTTGTCTGGAGGTGAAACACCTTATCCACAATAGTCTTTCTGTGTCAGTCTCATCTGGATGTGTCCTTTGAATTTTCCTATATACATGTACTGTATTATAAGTTCCCAGAGTAGAATAGATTACATTACATTAATAATGACCCTCTCTGCAGTAGAGATAGCCTCCATGCATTAGAAACATAACTCGATGATCAAGAATACGTAATAGATCCTCAATTCCAGTGGCGTAAGTCATGGGGGAGGAACAGAGGGGACTGTTCCCCAAAGTTTTGACTTAAGCCCTTCTGCCCCCCAAAAAATCCGGCCCTCGTAGGTACTCTGCCCCCCAAAGTTATGTATAGATTTTAGCATCTGCTCAATTCTTACTCAATGCTTGAGTGCTTCAACTCGAAACTTGAGTTTCTATCGAATTCTCGAATTTCTTAACTCGACACTCGATAATCTCTAGTCGAAACTCGAGTTTGAACTCAGTACTCAGGAATAGACATTCGATACTAGATAATCTCTGTCTGATACTCAATGTTTTTATAATCGAAACTGGAGAACCACTGCATATAAACTCTCGTTTGCTTCATGGTCGTTAGAAGAATATCAAGAACCAAGCCAAAGCAAGTGGAACCATCTAGACACTGTGTATCTAAGGGCAACCTGTCACATCTTGCTTTGTTCCTACTAGACATTAGTTAAAGACTTAAAGTTTGAAGTAGGCGTACTTCTGAAAGAACTCTAAAAGACTCGAGAACAAAGCAACTCAGGGACTGGAACCATTCATTATCTCTCATCTAAACGCCGCCAGGTATCCGTATTACGTCATAGAGACCAGTACCTGGTCGTGTACGCTTAGTTCCGTAGAACCCCATTGTCTGCCACCAACGATCAAAGAACCCCCGCTAAGAAGCCCTTACAGCTTGGGCGGATATGATATACGTCTGCTGAGAAAGCTCTTATAACTGCTGCTGAGTCTTCAATGGTGGCCAACGAGTCAGCCTTTCCCCGAGCTGGAGAAGTGACGATGAATACATTGGTGGGCGATGAGACATTCGACCTTGGTTGTCCTTTTCCGGTCAAAACTGACGCGAGGCAGAGCGAGTACCTAGTGAATACTGAATAGCCCCTGTGTTGCCCCGTTTACCACGTCTCAGATTTAGATTGCTTATCATGACTGCACGTGGTGGTGTAGTGGTATGTTCTGTGCCTTGTAACCGTTCGGTCGCAAGTTCGAATCTACCTCAAGCTTATTGTAGACGTTGCTCACCCACAATTGTCTGTGAGGAAGGCAACGGGAAACCACATCACTCATCTCATCCCCGGGTGGCATAAAAGACAATGGACCTGCCTTCGGGCAAAAAACTTATCATCGTCGTCATCGTCGTCGTTATCATCATCAGCACCATCAGCACCATCGTCATCATCATCATCATCATCATCATCATCATCATCATCATCATCATCATCAGCATCAGCATCAGCATCAGCATCAGCATCAGCATCATCAGCATCATCATCATCATCATCATCATCATCATCATCATCATCATCATCATCATCATCATCATCATCATCATCATCATCATCATCATCATCAAGACTTGAGAGATTCTTTACACAGCGTAGCGTGATATAATTTAATTATAAAGTATTGTAATGGATTGCATCGCTAGCGTAAAGGATTGTCCTATTTCTTCTTATGCTGTGAAGGAAGCCCGGTCCTCAAGCTTCAATTAAAATTCTTCAGCCTACCTAATCCACTGAAAACTAGATCGGACTGTATGCGTCCAGTAGCATGTCGTGCGCACATCCTGAATTGATTTCAGTGAAAGGCTGCGTTATTTAACCTTGACGTTGCTCATGCTGAGTCATGCACAATTATTGCACCTTTACGAGCAGCTCCTCCTTACGCATAGCGCGCTTCCTGAGGTTGCGCCCACGCGAAGCAATGTCCGGTTGGGGGTGGTACCTGATCGCTACCGAGGCGAAAACAGTTCCGACTTCGCGCGCTCGACACAAATATTGAGTAAACTTTCAAAGACTGCCGAAAAATTTGATATGAAGCAATAATAAGTGGAAAACGTAGAATCCCACGCGGTCACACAAACAGTCTGCACTTGTGCGATCGTAAAAACATGGCTCGAAACACTCGATAGTTGTTTGGTCGGCGTAGGTAGCTCGCTCGCCCGGTCGTCCGGCCTCAGAGGACTCGGTGCTCTCACAGCCCAGAGGGGGCATGAGTCACCCCCGCAGTGTTGGGCGAGAATACGTCAACACAGGGCTAGAATTTACAACGCCCCAGTGATTGACTGCTGACAATGTCAATGAATGCCGACGTATTAAGATATAGACGTAGAAGCGGTCTGGTACCCCGCCGAGTGATCGCGGCCTGACCGGCCTGCCTCGCCGAACGCCTGCCCGGCATTGCCCGACCGCCCGACCGCTCGGTCGCGCTCAGGGAATTGAGCAGGCGTGCCGGAGGCCTGTTTATTTTAAATTGTCACTGAAGCCAGGCTGTGTTTGTGTAGGCACCCGTATATGCGAAATGTAGTAGCGGTGGCCGATTAAAGTTTGCTCGGCCGTTTAGTAGTAGAACCGAACCACAGGTGAATAGCTTGTGTATGCGTATATGTAGGCTATGTGTATTCGCCTTCGTATTCCTGTGTCAGAGTCAGTGTTCTGTCTTCGACTTCGGTGCTCTGAAATGACACGCACGGTCTTGCACGGTCGGTGACCGGTAGAATTACTCCGGGTACAACATTAGGCGAATTTTCTGCGGTGGTCTCGAATTGGGAGTTGAAACGAGGACTGGAAGTGTAAGAAATAGGTCTACAGATCAATAGCGAACCCAGGTAACAATCAATCAATATTCGTTTATTGAGAATAATCAAGCTGACACAGCCGCAACTTAATGAAAAAAAAATGGAAAACAGTTATCAGCTTGTTCAGGGATAAGGGGCCTACCTGTGGACCGCTGGCAAACCCTCCCGGGGCCTTCTCATTAGGTCTTAGTACATGTTCCTATAGAGGAACCGTGGTATGAAGTTCCAATCGTCTTTCTGTGGCAGAGTAAACCCATGCGCCGGGGGAGGTTGTAACTGCATGGTGTGTATGTAACAGTAAATCTGGATATCTTGGAGTTCTTGAATGGACGCTGTATAAATTTCAATTGATTGATTGATTAATCTATCTGTAATCCAGTCAAGTCCTTTATTGTAACCTACGTGACATCATTCTACAATTAAAATTCGTAGGTAAAGTCCAGCAGAAATCCAATAGTAAAAGGAAGCGGGAATGATCTGGAAAACACATCCATTAAAAGACAGAACGATTTAGGCAGCGATGTTCAAAGATGGTACCATTTTTTACCAACTTTGAAAGACGCAAAGATAAATACAACGCCTTGGAAAGCAGACAGAGTAGGCAGGCATAGGCTATGTAAATAGCTGTAGTTAGATAGGAAAGCTTTTAAGTTAGAGAACATTGTTGTTGAAAGTGTTATCGCGGTTTCTTTGAAGCTGTTTAGCAATCCTTCTGCAGGCCTCGCATATTTCTTTCCCACATCTTCGACGATGTCCGATTCTTATGCTAATAATAGTAGGACTAAGTGTGAGTAATAGAGGGAGGAATGAGAATGTAGCCGAAAGCCGACTGCAGGTTATTTCGTGTAATTATAGGCTAGATGATTAGGGCCTCTCTCACTCTGTATGCAGCCGATCGATGCATGCTTCATTTGGATCATTTCACTTGACACAACATGTGTTTCCTAAATGCAGACCTACATGTATACGACCACCGCATTTCAATGCCAAATATAATTTTATAGGTCTATCATAGGCTACATCATATAATTATTTATGCACATGTAAGTATATAATATATCTTTATAGGTCTATCAAATTCTACATCATTTATACGTATGTATGTGTGTGTGTGCGCGCGTGTGTGTGCGCGCGCGCGCGTGTGTGTGTGTGTGTGTGTGTGGGTGTGTGTGTGTGAGAGAGAGAGAGTGTGTGTGTGTTTGTATGTGTCTGTGTGTATATATTATATATATAATATTTATATATATATGGATGCGTTTTGTACATATAGGTGATGCATATATAAGTATATATAATGTATGTATATATATATAAATTTATGTTCTATATGTACATTGTATATATGTTTGTCTGCTATGTATCATCTGTTGGACTTGTCGAACAATGTAATTGTTGTCGACTGCATGGTTGGTGTGCATCGGCGTAATATGACGATGTTGTGTTTCTGGCACACGTATAATATTGATGTAATTGCTATAATAGTTGTTCCGTGTTTTCTCTTCGGCAGACGCTCTGCCCACGCGGGAGAGAGGAGGCGAAGGCGGGAGAGAGAGGAGGCGAAGGACTCGTTCACCGGCCAAGTGTAGCAGCAACAGTTAGCCATCGGGCTCGATCCTCGTTTCGTTGTTATCCCGTTGTTATCCCGTGTTATCCCTCGAGACTTCTGGTCTATGCTAGTCCTGGCGTTGACTCATAGACGGCTGATGAATGCACTTGGACAGGTACCAGGCGTTTAACTCGTTCGCTGGGAACTCTGGAAGTTATTAGCGGACTGCCCGTCGGTATAGGAGGCAACGGTGATGCAGCTATAATGGAAGATAGTACGTACACTTTCTAGTCGTATTCTGAGAGTAACGGATTCAAAATGGAAAACTGGCGTCTTTCAAGGATAGAGGTGGAATTGGGAAAGCTGCAACTGGATCTGGACTCACCGGATGTTGTGTCCATCTTACCGGAAGTAAAGGACGATCGAAATCGACCGGGAAAAGTTGGAGAACGGGAGAGCGTTTCTGCGGAAGACGATGTATTGAATAAGATAGTTATTCGTCCGGCCTACAGTAAGTCTTCCCGTCGTAAACCAGGGGACCCCAGCAAGGCGGTTCAGAAGATCACGGAGAAGTATGACTCTCCCAACGCTGTGACGAAGTCGGGGCTCAATACGGCGGAACCCAGCCGACCAACCCCCGCAGGGTTTAGGGTAACGGACGAGGCGACGACGGGGCCATGGAAGCCATCGGAGCCGGATATCTGTCGGGTTGAATCGCACCCTGTTGGGCATCGCTTGTCAATGGATCCGTCCACGACGCGTCTACCCCTCGGTGAATCGTTTCAGGGGGGTGCTCCTGTCGGGCGCCAGATATCGCTCCCTGTCGTCCCTGCTCCCAGTGTTGCTTTCGATTTCAACGCAACAGTCTACCATCCACCGCCTGCACCAAGCGAAGACCCTCCCAGGCTCTTCCCCGGGCCTCGCTCCCCCTCTCGACCCGGGCCACCGACGACCGCTAAACCTCCGTCTAGTCTGTACCTGGGACAACTAACGACACAGCACAGGTATGACCAGGTGAGGCAATCACCTGGAAGCACTTATCCCTACACAGGTGAGGGCATGGCATCTTCGCCGGTCGCTCCCGTTCAGCCTCCGGACCTCGTCATGGTTCAGCCATTCGTTGCGCCTGACTCTCCTTTCGGGACCTTCTTACCGGACCCTCCATCCGACCTCTTCCTGCAGGGGTACCTCTTGCCGCAGCGCCAACCGCGATCTCCAGAGCCGACCGTGGACTTCCAAGCGACACCTCCCATCAGCCAAATAGACGAGAGTTTCCTTCGGGCGGTTCCTCCTCCTCCACCAGCAATCCAAGAAACGTTCAACTCGGGTGATGTCCTTGAATGCCGCGCTCCAGGTGACGCATCCTTCAAACCGGATCATTCTTTCCGGAAACGCAGCGAACCAGAGCAGACGACCTGTGAGCCGGTTTCCATGGAGACGCACACGATCCGCCACCTAGCGGATTCGTACAACTGTCACCCTCGCTACGGGACACTCAAAGCCACGCGCACCAATCCCCAGCGCAACGGTGAACCCCAATCGGGCGACTTCTTCCCCCCGCGAGGCCCCTGTCTCACGGACGAGGATCGCAACCAGGTCGAGATGTTCTACCGCAGCCACAAGACGCGGTTATACGTCGCCAAGTGCGAGGCGAATCTCTACTTCGGGTCCGCTCGGAGACACTCGGTCGTCGTGCCGAGCAAGTCCGCCGCGGCTCGCGCGGCCGAGTCCCCAGAGAACTGGATGTTCCTCAAGTGTGGTATTCCAGTTCTGTTGCTGGATAGTGGAGAGAGTCGGCGTCAGAGGAGACTGCACATCATCCTGGCCGAGAGAGGTTCGGGGTTTGTGCTGTGGAGGGACACGTTCGACCACCTGACCGGGTACAGCGTCAGCCCGAACGTCGGCTTCCACACGATGCACCTCTCGAAGGACCACACGAAACTCGCCGGGTTCTACTTCGCCGACTCGGCGACGGAGTTCTACGACTTCCTTAGCAACCTGACCTCCGACCCCGACGATCCGTTGCTAAGTCTGTCGAACGGAACGAGGAAGAAGAAGAAGGATCGTAAGAAGCCCGGATGTATTAAGGACACCCGGAAGGAGAAGCGGAAACCGATCAGGAGAGAGGACATTTCGCTGCCATGCTGTTTCACCCACGTTACGAAACTGGATCGAAATGACGGGCTGCATATTCTGCTTTCGGAAGACTCGCTCTTATTGCAGAACCAAAACGATTCCCAAGTCGAACCAACCGAAACCTCACAGCATCTTTCAAAAACACCTGTACATGCCTAGTACACTTCTGTCCCCATCAGGTATTCGCTGTCTAGTTAGGCCTCATAGAAACACCTCTACCTGCCCAGAGCAGTCAGTGACACGCTCAAAAGGTGTTCACATTCTACTGAGAATCTTCTGCACAAAGCGGGTCTTTGAAACGTCTTTTTAGGAACACCTTTATCTACTTAGGGTAACCACGAGATCGGCAGGTGTTGGCAATCTACTAATGCCCTCTGGAAACATCTTTACCTCACATTTTACTTAGTTCTCATGCACTAGGCGTCTTTTAAAAATATATTTGCCTATATTAGACACTGAATGTGTGAACGCTTTCTTGAATGCAACTTAGGTTTTGCTAACAAGACTTAGAAAACATATGAGGACATCTAAGTTCCATATACCATCAATTCTTTTACATGTACATGTAAGTATGTTTGCTGAAAGAGGTATGCCTGTAATTACAGTCTGCATATTAATACCGGTTTATAAGTAAGTTTTAGTCGAAGAGAGGCTCTTTAAAAGCTTTATGCAAAAGCTGTTCTAATTGCAATTGTGATGTAAGCCTATTAATCAACTATTGCAGATTTCATAGAGTTGCCTTTGACATTGCATTCTCGTCGTTCAAGGTTTAAGCATTAACTTCAGTTGTATACAAAACACTGATTCATTAGGTTCTTATTGTCCTCTGTAGTTTCAAATGCTCCACCGCACAGCACGTGTTCTATAATCTAGGCCTTGGATATCCCGCTGGTGTACATAGTTTGGACGGGAGACCATTTAATGAAGCGCTGTATAAACGAGCATTTGCAATTACAAATTATAATTTTAAGCTGCGTGCTTAAACACATTTGAATTCTATTCTTTTTCCATGTTTTCCATTCGAATTCTAATTACCATGCTACAGTTAGGCTGGTGTAAGGTGAGGTGGAAGTGAACGCCAGTCACGTGATTTCGGTAAACGCTGAACAATGTTAATGCTACTTTCCAGGAGTGCCGCTTACCATTCGGTGTCAATTGAGTTCGTTGTGCATGTGAATCAAGTTTCGCGTTACCATGTAAACACACCTGGTGACTTAATTACCGGAAGTTAACATCTGGAATGCAAATGAGGGCAGCTTTTGACTTCCTGATGCCTACTTAACCCTCATTTACATTATTCTGCACTGTTCGCTGATTCTAATGTTTTCCATGGTGCCTGGATAATCCTTTTCCATTCAAACTCGGTCGCTCCCTATCTCAGCACATCCTTCATTGGTAATCCAGCCCCGCTCTTGGTGCGGTTCACACATCAAACCCTGGGTCGAATGTTTTTTTATGGTGCCTAAAATATCGCTTTTCACTCATGTTGGTCGTTCCCCTATCTCAGCATATCCTCCATTGGCAGACCAGCCCAGCTGTTGGTGCGATTCCCAAATTAAACCCTGGGTCGAATGTCTGCCATGCATGGTGCCTGGATAATCGTTTTCCAATCACCTTGGTCGTTCCTCTATCTTGGCACATCCTCAACTTCGCCACTGCTCGTACTGTGGCAGTGCCAGTACAGCCAGTCCCAAGCCTGGGTGAAGGAGGAGGGCGACGCTAATGATCTTTGTTATCACACAGTGTCAATAAACTGAAACCACACTACTCAATACTCAATTACTAATCACATCCTCCATTGGCTGTACAGCCCAGCTCATGATGCTATTCAAACATTACTCAGTGAGGTTTATTTGTACAACATCTCTTTTCAACTGTACACCAATTCATTGGTCGTTTGAGCGAGTATTGCGCTATTATACAAAAGCAAAAGCAAGAGAGACGAACGTGAAACGTAGCTGCTGTGTAATGCCATATAAAGGCAGAATAATTACTCATGCCAGTTCAAAACTCAGCCGTTGGGGTCATGACCCTGACTGTGAAATAAATTGATAAATTAATCGTCGTGTCAGCCGTTTGCAGTGCACGACAATGAACTGCATGTTAATGTCACCTGCGTCTGCATTCGTTGTCTGAGATCCGATAAGTTGGGAACTGGAGACCTGACGTTTAACTTAAAGGGTTTAGACGCTCGAACCCTGAACGTTGATTTGGAATTGGAGGGAACTACCCTTTTTGCTAATAATTATAAACAACGAATCTTAAAAATAAACCACTTGGCTAATTGGAAACAACAGCAGAAAAGAAAACAATGCCTGGCACCACATTGGAATCTCTCTATTGCGTCTATCTAAACAAAAGACGTGATAAATTACAAAAGTTCATCAGCACTTAAGTCGCATCTGATCCTGAGCCTTCCATTTCTTCTCGACTTAAACGACACCCTAAGCTGCCCTGCCTACTCTCTTGATCTGGAAACCGGACTCATATCTCCTTTTGACTACCCTTTGAAACCTCTCTGACTTGACGCAGCGCTCGTGAATAAACTGGTCCCCGCGCTTTGCTTTCGAGGAGCGCTTTAGAACTTAAGAGTATACGATTACGATGTTTATAAACGAGAACAGATTAAAGTGAAGGAATTATTGTTGCCTTATTCGGGTATGACTATGGATAGGTTGGTGACAGAATTGGGGATGTCGGGCCAATGGATACAGATTGAACTTTGTCCGAAGACGAGCATTGAGTATCTTTAGATAGCCAGGTTCTCCGTGGGGTGGGGCAGAAACCTACAACATCTTTCTTCTTCCGCAGCCAAGTGCAGTTGTCACCAAAGTATTGTCGGAAAACTGATTTCAACACAGAAATGAATCTTAGTATGGCACAGGATTCGTATTCATATAGCATCCGTTACTATAGCTATCGCCGCCGCCAAATGACTCGCGTCAAGAACTGATGATGATGACGACGACGACGACGATGCTGATGATAATGATGATGGTGTGTGATGATGATGATGATGATGATGATGATGATGATGATGATGATGATGATGATGATGATGATGATGATGATGATGATGATGATGATGATGACGACGATGACGATGACGATGACGATGATGATGACGATTGTGATGACGACGATGATGATGATGATGATTAATCAAGTACAGAGACTCTCTCCTAATTATTGGTAACGGATAGCATGCAGCTGACCCTGTTTCTGCTGCGTATAGAAGCTATTAGGTTCCTGTGAAGCATACATGTATTATGTGTAATCCAGACATTTGCTGGCTCAGTTGACATTGTGTACGAAACTTGAGAACTGCGCACAATAGAATTCCTTATAAAGGCGACCGACCATACTCCTACGCCGCCCTTTCCCACCCGTCCCATCCATATTAGTATATTACATGTATTATATATTACGGGTTGCTCTATACCCCGCAATTAGTCCATTGATCGGTGTGCTGGCCTGCCAACCGAATGGTCGGGGGTCAAATCCCCGACAGGGTAGAATTTGTTGCGATATGTCAGTTCCATCTGCGTCCTTCAGGGCCGCATTAAGGCTAGTGCGGGTGCTGGGATTACCTTCCAAAGGTCCCCTCTGACAACCACCGGTCCACCACACACATAGCCTATTTATAAAATGCGGGCCCCTCAAAACTGCGGGCCCGGGTGCTGCAGCACCCTTAGCACCCCCTTAATGCGGGCCTGGCGTCCCTAGATGGGGAGAGAGAAAGGACTGGCCTACCGCTCTCATATATGCCGAGGCTAAGTCGCTAACGCTTAATACTCAGGCTAGCCTAAGGGACTGCTTTTCTTCTGTTCATTTAATTCATTTCAGGTATTTATATAGCGCCCCTTCAAGATTTCTACTCAGAGGCGCTCCCGACTACAGCGCGGACACTGAATCGGAGTTTCACGCCGAAGCGCATGAGCAATTGCGAATGAAGGACTTGCCCAGGGTTACTACGCGGCGGCTTGAGGTGGATTCGAACCCGCAACCCTCCGGCTGCAAGGCACCGAACATACCCCTACACCACCGCTTCTTACGCATAATATGTTTATGTAAGTGAGGGTCGATCCGATTTGAACCGATTGGAGCCGATCAGATCCGACTGGAAAATCGCATTGGGTCGGATAAGTTCCTGTCGGTGTAGGCTTGCTTAACAGTAGAGTACTTAGCAGCCCCACAAATATCGAGTGCACCCGTGTTTATCGAGCACGTGCTTCCTCTTCCTACAACCCTATATCCTTCGTACACTTTCTCGTTTTGTTCTTCTTCCTCCTCTTACTCGTCTTTCTCCTTTACCATCTCTGTATCTTACTCGTCTTCTTTTATTCCTCACCCTCTCCCCTTCTCTTTATCCGTCTCCTTATCCTCCTCCTCCTCCATCTGTCTCTTCCTTCTAATTTATATTCATCCTTTTTCTCTTCTCTCTGTTCTCCCTCTTTCGCCTTATCCTCCTCTTCCTCCTCCTCCGTCTTACTCCCCATCCTCTTCCTTCTCCATCTCCTCCTCTCTCTTTCCCTGCCTGCCTCTAAATACCTAACTCGTGGCCCTCCCTAACAGAAGCAGTCTTCCAAAGTTCACACTTAAATTAGTCTTCCAAAGTTCAGATTTAAATTCAACGCGAAAACATCGAGATAAAACCATTTAATAATTTTTATTGCGATAGCCAAATGCTTGTTTATCAGCGTACACTTCTGTTTTTTTTTCAAGTAGACCACTACGCAAACAGAATAGCGTTTTAGCACACAACGTTTCCAAGTAAAGCCTTTATAACTACAGTCTGTATTTCAAGTGCAGCTGTACTCGATTGCGTCTACGAACTGTGGAATTTGAAATCATCAGAATGAGAAAAATAGCTAAAGCAACAGAGTATACAGGCGACCAACGTCCAAAAAAAAGCTGGAGACCATTGTACGGCCTGTTTACACAGATGAAGTCGCTCACAAGCTGTGCGTACAAAGTACAAACATAGCGGGGTACCAATAATATTATAGATACTGTATGCATGATGGCCCGAATATAGCTACAGCGGTTACAGCGCACGTCGAGGCGTCTCTGTGTGCGAGGACGCCGGTTTGCATACCTATGTAGGCTTATTTCAGAGATTTAAATCTCGGGCATACATCCGAGGTTCGAAGGAAAAAGACACAAAGGCAGACTAAGATTAAGCTGGATAGATAATAAAAAAAATTAATGAGGACATAACATCACATGGACTAACACTAAGAGTAGCAATGGGCTTGACAAAAATTAATGTCCGAGGACTGTGGAGATAATTTATTCGTACCCATCGCCGTCAAATGTTTGGCATCAGGAACTGATGATGATGATGATGATGATGACGATGATGATGATGATGATGATGACAGCGATGGTGATGACAGCGATGGTGGTGATGATGATGATGAAGACAACGACAAAGATGATGTTGATGATGATAAGGCAACGATGATGATGATTATGACAGCGATGTTGTTGTTGATGATTATGATGATGGCAACGATGATGATGATTATGACAGCGATGTTGTTGATGATGATGATGATGATGATGATGATGATGATGATGATGATGATGATGATGATGATGATGATGATGATGATGATGAAATCACGGTCCGTAAATAGGGACCTTAAAGAGCGTGATATCCATTCAAACGAGTAGCGGTGATGAAGGACTTCGCCCCATCAATTAAAATTCATTTAAAACTGAGCAGAGTCGAGGCCTCCCATGCAGTCGTTTTAAATAGAAAAACGTGCACGTTACATTATGCATCGAAAAGGAATGTATCACGATCAAGAGAAGG
Source organism: Aporrectodea caliginosa (assembly GCA_020284085.1). Lineage (NCBI taxonomy): Eukaryota > Metazoa > Annelida > Clitellata > Crassiclitellata > Lumbricidae > Aporrectodea > Aporrectodea caliginosa. Next base: position 58,915 of record JACEVL010000582.1, read on the forward strand.
AGGAACCAGTTAGTAAATGACTCAATAAAGTCTCAGTTACTAAAAGAATCAACTGATGAAGTGGTGAACGAATAATGAGTCACAGAGTCAGCTGAATCAACTGTGAAATATATACAGGACTTCCCTAGTCAATAAATCATTAAAATGCGCTGAGATGCATAGGCCTCTAATTATAGGCCTCTGGGACATCTCGATCACGAGTGAAAAACTGCGCAGTTGTAAAAGATTCACCCAAACTGCCGTCATCTGTAATCTTCCACAGGCACCGAATACAGGATGGATTCGAAGTGAAAAGGTGACCCATGCTCATAGTCTGTTAGGTAACGTATGTTCACAGTCTGTTTGGTAACCTATGCTCAATGTTCACAGTCCGTTGAGTACCCTATGCTCAGTGATGCTCACAGTCCGTTGGGCTACCTATGCTCAGAGTCCGTTGGGTAACGTATAAATTTATATATATCTGGGGTAATAGAGTTTACATAATCAGTTCCAGTACTGTTGAAAGTACCAAAAGGCATTAGACTATATAAATGGTCAGATACATATAATATATACATATAATATATATATATATATTATATAAAATTACATAGACTATATAATTATACGAATTCAGTACAGAGGCAAAGAAAATAAATGCACAGATGCAAATTAGTTGGCATATAGAATTACTCATCGGAAATCTCTTTCTCTCTCTCTCTCTCTCTAAGCTCTCTCTCTCTCTCTCTCTCTCTCTCTCTCTCTCTCTCTCTCTCTCTCTCTCTCTCTCTCTCTCTCTCTCTCTCTCTCTCTCTCTCTCTCTCTCTCTCTCTCTCTCTCTCTCTCTCTCTCTCTCTCTCTCTCTCTCTCTCTCTCTCTCTCTCTCTCTCTCTCTCTCTCTCTCTCTCTCTCTCTCTCTCTCTCTCTCTCTCTCTCTCTCTCTCTCTCTCTCTCTCTCTCTATATATATATATATATATATATATCTATCAGTCTCTCTACGTATTCTAGTACAATAGATATAATTATATGATGTATATATATATATGCTATAGCTATATATTTAGTTTATATAGTCTACTTTATAACGAATAGCCTACTTTTCATACCAGCAAAGCACATGATTAAGCTGACTAAACATTGTTGTCCTGAACTTAACAGAATCCACCCTATGAGTAATTTAACTTAAACACCAGGAACTGTATTTCTATAGTACGTAGATTGCATCAACATCTGCAAAAATAATAGCATACAACAATTAAAAACTTATTACAATAGCAATAGCAACATTAGCAATATACCGTATACAACAAAGAAATAAATATAGTAGCAATAGTTACAGTAACAACAATTGCAACAACAACAACTGGACACTTACAAAGTTACAATGACGAAAACAAAAGAACAATAGTAGTAAAAAAATTACGACAGATAGTGCAATAACAAAGATAAGAGCAACTCAGAAAAACAATAAGTTTAAAGCTAACAGCAATACAGAAAAACGATGAGTTTAACAACAACAACAACAACAACAACAACAGACAACACTACGATAGAAACAGACCCAATATAAACGAAGCAACACTTACAATAGAAATAAAAACGACAAAAGTATTACACAGGAAGCGGCCTTTCTATGAATATTCATTATAATTAGAAATCTGAACGTCACTGGAATTAAGCAGCTCTAACGACGCAAATCCTCTGGGGCGACTGATATAGCGCCAGTAGAACATGGACCACGATAAGCTCAGATGATCTCCTCCCCAACAGAGATACGCAGGTGCTCATCCTCATCCCCAACCGGCATCACCGTGATCTCCCCAAAGGCGCTGACATTGCGATGAATGGTACTCGGGGTGCTGATCGAGGTCCCACCGATCGAAGACATCGTCACCATGCGCCTCTCTCCTGCACGGGCTTCCTCCGCCGAGGCGCTGTAACTGGTCGCAGCCGCCATCTGCCTCCGACTGCTGACGGCGGCGTGTCTCCCATCAGCGTGTTCCTGGTGTTGGTGGTGCTGGGCGGTCATATACGACGGGCCTCCGGACCGGTTGACCAGGCGGTACTGGTAGCTCGAGTCCGTGTCCGTATCCAGCTCTTCGTTGGCGGACACGCGGGCGCTGTCTTCACCACGGATCTCCTCGCGGTTCAGCTGCATGACCCGAGGGAGGTCTTCGATGGAGTACATCTCCGTCGCCTGGACCATCTCCGCGGACCTACTTCCGTTGACGACCCGGTGTTGTTCCTCCTGGAGGTGACGCTGGCGTTGGGCGGAACGGGTCATGGCAGCCGAGGCAGAGGACTTGTCGTGGGAGCTCGACGTCGTTGCTTGGTAACCGGTGTTTAGTTGACCTTGGTGAGCGACCTTGCTGAGGGTGTTCGATTCGGAAGCCATGGATTCGGTCTCCATAAGTTTTCGCTCATAGTTATCCTTCTTCTTTGCCTTCCGGCATCTTAAATTTCGAACGAAAAATGGAAAATTATTTTACAAAATTAAAAAATTTTAAATTTTTTATCTCAGTTTTTATTTAATTTTTAAAAGATCAGAGTTAATTCTCAATACTTTTGCTTATGGTAAACCCTAAATAAATACGTTAGTAATGTTTCAAGTGGATGCAGTTCTATTAGCACATTTAACTGATGTCAATTTTCTTTAAGAAGATGACCAGTCCCTTAGGCAAGCCCTGAGGCAGCCATGGGCATGACGTGCTAGCGACTTCATTTTCTCAGCCTCGGCATAATAGAGAGGGTGACCAGTCCTCTCCCTCGCCGTCTCATCTTCCCACGGACAGTGTACGGTCAGAGTGCTCATTATAGCCGAATTGGTTAGGGGCGCAGGTGATACAATTTCTGCCCGGCAGGGTTTGAACCCCGACCTCTCGATTGACAGTCCAGAACGCTAACCACTACACCATCGAGCACCCTAATTTGTTGCAAGACCAATATGTAATTCTTTCCGGTAAACAAATAGAGATATCTGCGATGAGTTTATTGTTTTCTTCAGACAAATCGTACATTACTCATTGGTTAATTAAGAAACCATTATTATACGAAAGATGGCATCCTGTTTTGATGCTGATGTCCTTCTCACCTTCTGCAGCAGTAGATGAGGCAGCAGAGTAACAACAGCAGCAGCAACAGTGCCGCCAGAATGGCCAGAATCAGTAGGAAGATACCTAACAGAAAACATCACAACAGATGCAAAATCTGTTCAGGCAAACACAGGATCACTGACTGAATCAATGATTGGCTGACTGATTGACTGGATGACTGGCTGGCTTAATGACTGAACAACGAAAGACAGACTCACACATACAGACGCATATACAGACACAGACTAACAGACTGACTAAATTCAAGACAGACACACAGACAAGCAGACAAACACACAGACAGACATCCAGACGTACACAGAGAAGGACAGACTGCTAACAAATTGACTGACTTAATTGACATACAGACATACATAGACATACAGACAGACAGACAGATAGACAGACTGACTGACTGACTGACTGACAGACAGACAGACTGACTGACTGACTGACTGACTGACCGACTGACCGACTGACTGACCGACCGACCGACTGACTGACTGACTGACTGACTGACTGACTGACTGACTGACTGACTGACTGACTGACACATTTAAGAGCACCTCCGTTATTTGGCCCGAAGGCAGAGACAAATTTTGCAACAAAAGTTACAGAGTACAAACACATTATTATCAAGTGCACATTCTATTAAATGTCTGTAAATGTTTCGCAGAAATCACATTAAACTTGTAGAGAAAGTGAAGCTGAGAATCACTAGCAGAAGAAAAAGAAGATGATGACGATGAAAAAGAAGAAGATGAAAAACAGTATCTAAGGTTAACCCCCAGAGGCAACCATAGGTGTTTAATGTTAGCGCCTTCATTTTCTTAGTCTCGGCATGTAAATGATGGCCGATTGCCAGTCCTCTCCCTCACCGTCTGATTTCCCCACCGACAGTATACGGCCGTTGTACTCGATTTAAAACCGAGTTGGCTAAGGGAAAAGAAACTTCGAAACAACTCCATGCCCTGGTGGTGATTTGAACCCAAACCTTTGAGTTGGAAGTCCAGTACGCTAACCACTAGACTACAGCATAGCAGCATGCTCAGCGAAATAACCACACAAAATAAATTATATCTTTTATGTGCTGTTTCGCTATTTATGCTTCTGCTTGATATTTGATATCCCAAAATATGTAGGACTTAAACATTTCTTTATTTTCCAACTATCAAACAAGCAAGTTATTAAAGTAAGTAAGTAAGTAGCCTTTATTTATATTTGACACACTATGGTGGTCCTGCTACATATTTTCCTTGGCTCATAACTTGCCTTTATTATCGGGGACTATCGCACGGGAAGCGCCTCTGATTGGTGTGCACTGTACACGTGTACAGTCATGTGTACAAAGAGCAAAGCACGTTATTCGTGACTCAAACGTTTAATGGTGGCATTTTTGGCAAATATTTCCTATGGACATATCAGCGTACTGAAATATTGTTTCAGTTAAAAGCTTGGTACAAGACGATACGTATGAAAATACGGATGTCGACAATCATTACAGAGGAACACACAGTGCACAGCGAAAGAATTAGCCAAACTTGCGTCACCCGATTGGATGACTTATTTGAGGATTTAATCCTCGTGCTAGTATACGGTCAGTACACGGTGACCTTGAATGGTGTCACACCCATTCAAACAGTCAACGACTGGGGAAGGATATCACCCGGTAAATTCATTGAAATATGAGCAAGGCCGACGCATATATTATATATATATATTTATATATATATATATATACTTTATTTCGCACAAAGCAGAACAGAGAAACTAAGCAAACTAAGCAGACTAGAACAGAAATACAAAAATACAAAAACTCCTTCCCAAACAGACTGGGAGACAACTCAAACTATTGCTCCTCTCGAAGCATAAACGTAGTGGACCCGCGATCTTACATAATACATGTTGTCTTTTACAGACAAACCATAACCAGAAACTAAATTAATATGCTCATGGCCATAACTGAATGTCAATGACAGCATATTTTAGTGTACTATTATCCACCGTCAGGATGCGACCGTACGTATTATACGTATTTTATTTTGGACGATAAAATACGCGTACGGTAAAACTTTGCGTGCCGTACGTTACAATACGTTGTATACCCTATAATTGTAAAATTGAACACGAAACGTTGCAACATAGTTAACTAAGTTACTAAAAGGCATAGCTGCCAAAAACAAACTTAACAAAGTTTACTGTAAGGTATCTACTGCGCGTATTCTTCTGAAACATCAACAAATTCAGTTTGCGTCCGACTCTGACGACTCGGAAATGACGTAACACCGCGTAAACTTATGAAGTGCTCGTATGGCACACCATTGAACATTAAATTGTTTCTAAGTCAACGTATTTTACGTATAATACGCGTATTTTACATTCGGGGATAAAAATACGTATGATACGCGTATTTTATTATGGGACTCAACGTACGGTCGCACCCTGTCCACCGTTAGCATGTCTTTAAGAAATTTAAACATAGCAATAACTCTCATAGATTTAAAGTCCAAACTGCCTAAACCTAAGCATATTGACTGTCGCTGTAGAAAATGTGTAAGTTTACACTTCATGGGGTTTTGCAACTCTGGATGTTGCAATAGCCTTACTTTTATCTCCATAAAGATAGAGGACAGGAATAAAAGAATCCCCTCGAGCTAATCAGAGCATCAGTCATAGGTATGAAGTGGTAGCAATTTCACTTTCTTCTCACCAACATGGTGCGGTCAGTGTATTCATTTTACAGCTGACTGTGTAGGGGGCGCTAACGGCCAGTAATCTCGATTCTTCGTTCTGTCGTGTAGGGGATTTGAACTCCCCCATCTCTTGGATGGTAGTTCAGAACGCCAACCAACAGACTATAGGGCCTACAGCACAATCTGTGTAATTTCTTTAAATCATGATTTGATTTTAATCGTGTTTGATTTGATTTACATTAAATCACACTGACTTTAATCATGTCTAATTAAATCTCTGTTAAATCACGCTGAAACGCGCTGCATGAATTCTCTAAATTGCAGAACATTTAATGAACCGTTAAATATATTATATCTGATATTGTGTTCATCTGTTACCTAAAGCCGGGTCTAAGCCGAAAAGAGCGGATCCCACTCCAGCCGTAGACACCAACACTACAATTGAAACGAAGTCAGAACTGTTAAAATTAATTATTATTATCATAATTAATTTCGTTTAGTTGCACACACAAAATTGTCTCACCTGAGAGAGACCTAGCCATAATGACTATACAGTTTTTTAATTGAATGGGTCATAATAATAATAATTGCAGTGGTAAAAGGACTAGATATAAAAGTAATTATTAATAGTAATACTAGCAATAATAGTAACAAAAATGATAATAACAATAAAAGTAATACTAGTGGTAGTACTAGTAGTAATAGTAGTCCCAATTAAAATATAATTACCGCATTTGTCTGACTCGTTTCTGTAGTCCGTTTTGCATGTGCAGACTCCGCTGTCGCTACAAACTGCGTTTTCATCGCTACACAAATCGTCCGAACGACATGTGCCTCCAAGACCAACATCTACAACATTGGTGTCTCACTGCTGCTATTCGGTTTCAGGCTATAATGTATCTATCAATGTCTAGATTATGTATTTATGTATGGAAAAAGCGGAGAAAGTTCAACGAAGAGCTACAAGAATGATTTTGGGCTTCAAAGATTTGAGCTATGAAGAAGAGTTGAAAAGGTGTGGGCTAACAACATTACAGAGAAAGCCTATCATCTTCGATATGACGGCGTCGTTAAATAAACGATATTAAGTAAGTAACATTACAGAGAAGGAGGAGCAGAGACGACCTAAGTGATACAAGATTATTACTGAAAAGGAGGCAGTGCAGAGGGAGAGGTTGCTTCATTTGCTCCAAGCAAGGAAACTCAGGGACATAGGTATGAATTATTTAAGAAGCTGAAAGGAACATTAGGGCAGAAATTCTTCAGTGCAAGAGTTGTGGACTTGTGGAATCAATTGGATGATAGTACGGTCTCAGTGGACACTATCACAGCTTTTAAGAGGAAGCTAGAAGAGATAGGCTCTTGAGCATTACAGTTTAACTTGCAGTGGTTCGAACACAGACTACACGTCTTCTGAACCACATTAAAGCCTTGCTATGTTATGTATGCTATGTATGCATGTAGACATTTAAGTATGCTGTAAATAGGTGTCTATTAAATCCGTAAATAAGGACAAACTGTAATTCGTATAGCCTTTCAGAGTCTCACTCTTGGCTTAAAATACGGCGTCATATAAGTCACTCGCTTCCCTATGTTTTTCGGAATATATGACTGCATTACGTTCAAGTGTAGCAATAGAGACTCAATGCACTTACAGCAACGTCCAGACCGGTATATGAAACCCGCATTACATCCGCAATATCCTCCAGTGCAGACCGCGTGAAGGTAGGGACAGTTTGACACGCTGGTGCACGCTATCAACGACGTGTTCAGGGACGATAATACTGCGTGATGAAACAACGAAGTAATGTATTGACGATGAAGAAAGCGGAGGAGGAGGAGCAGAAACGAGGAAGGAGAGGAGGAGGAATAGGAGGAGGAGGAGGAGAAGAAGAAGAAGAATAGAAGTAAAAGAAGAAGAAGAAGAAGAAAAAGAACGCGAAGAAGTAGAGGAAGAGGAGGAGTTGGAGGAGGAAAAAAAGAAGAGGAGGAAGAAATATACAAACAAAATAATGAAAGAGGAGGAGGAGGAGGAGGAGGAAGAAGAAGAAAAAAAGAAGAATGTAAATCTGAAAGCTTCCGTAATCTGTTACTTTTCTCAAAAGTTCTATATCCTGAGAATTTATGTTGTGTCACAAAGCGAAGAAAGGGAGAACAGGAGGCCGTTAAACGAGCCCAGAGGCAACCATGGGCAAGAAACCGATACAGTACAAGCGAAACCGATAGAGTACAAGGCCAAACCGATAGAGTACAGGCCAAACCGATAGAGTACAGGCCAAACCGATAGAGTACAGGCCAAACCGATTGAGTACAAGCCAAACCGATAGAGTACAGGCCAAACCGATTGAGTACAAGCCAAACCGATAGAGTACAAGCCAAACCGATAGAGTACAAGCCAAACCGATGATAGAGTACAGTCCAAACCGATAGAGTACAAGCCAAACCGATAGAGTACAGGCCAAACCGATAGAGTACAGGCCAAACCGATAGAGTACAAGCCAAACCGATAGAGTACAAGGCCAAACCGATAGAGTACAAGCCAAACCGATAGAGTACAGTCCAAACCGATAGAGTACAGGCCAAACCGATAGAGTACAGCCAAACCGATAGAGTACAAGCCAAACCGATAGAGTACAGGCCAAACCGATAGAGTACAAGCCAAACCGATAGAGTACAAGCCAAACCGATAGAGTACAAGCCAAACCGATAGAGTACAAGCCAAACCGATAGAGTACACAAGCCAAACCGATAGAGTACAAGCCAAACCGATAGAGTACAGGCCAAACCGATAGAGTACAAGCCAAACCGATAGAGTACAAGCCAAACCGATAGAGTACAAGCCAAACCGATAGAGTACAAGCCAAACCGATAGAGTACAAGCCAAACCGATAGAGTACAAGCCAAACCGATAGAGTACAGTCCAAACCGATAGAGTACAGGCCAAACCGATAGAGTACAAGCCAAACCGATAGAGTACAAGCCAAACCGATAGAGTACAAGCCAAACCGATAGAGTACAGTCCAAACCGATAGAGTACAAGCCAAACCGATAGAGTACAGGCCAAACCGATAGAGTACAAGCCAAACCGATAGAGTACAGTCCAAACCGATAGAGTACAAGCCAAACCGATAGAGTACAGGCCAAAACCGATAGAGTACAAGCCAAACCGATAGAGTACAAGCCAAACCGATAGAGTACAAGCCAAACCGATAGAGTACAGGCCAAACCGATAGAGTACAAGCCAAACCGATAGAGTACAGGCCAAACCGATAGAGTACAGGCCAAACCGATAGAGTACAGGCCAAACCGATAGAGTACAGGCCAAACCGATAGAGTACAGGCCAAACCGATAGAGTACAGGCCAAACCGATAGAGTACAAGCCAAACCGATAGAGTACAGGCCAAACCGATAGAGTACAAGCCAAACCGATAGAGTACACAAGCCAAACCGATAGAGTACAAGCCAAACCGATAGAGTACAGGCCAAACCGATAGAGTACAGGCCAAACCGATAGAGTACAGGCCAAACCGATAGAGTACAGGCCAAACCGATAGAGTACAGCCAAACCGATAGAGTACAGGCCAAACCGATAGAGTACAAGCCAAACCGATAGAGTACAGGCCAAACCGATAGAGTACAAGCCAAACCGATAGAGTACAGGCCAAACCGATAGAGTACAGGCCAAACCGATAGAGTACAAGCCAAACCGATAGAGTACAGGCCAAACCGATAGAGTACAGGCCAAACCGATAGAGTACAGGCCAAACCGATAGAGTACAAGCCAAACCGATAGAGTACAGGCCAAACCGATAGAGTACAGGCCAAACCGATAGAGTACAAGCCAAACCGATAGAGTACAGGCCAAACCGATAGAGTACAGGCCAAACCGATAGAGTACAGGCCAAACCGATAGAGTACAAGCCAAACCGATAGAGTACAGGCCAAACCGATAGAGTACAGGCCAAACCGATAGAGTACAAGCCAAACCGATAGAGTACAGGCCAAACCGATAGAGTACAGTCCAAACCGATAGAGTACAAGCCAAACCGATAGAGTACAGGCCAAACCGATAGAGTACAAGCCAAACCGATAGAGTACAAGCCAAACCGATAGAGTACAGGCCAAACCGATAGAGTACAAGCCAAACCGATAGAGTACAGGCCAAACCGATAGAGTACAGTCCAAACCGATAGAGTACAGGCCAAACCGATAGAGTACAAGCCAAACCGATAGAGTACAAGTACCAAACCGATAGAGTACAGGCCAAACCGATAGAGATAGAGTACAGGCCAAACCGATAGAGTACAGGCCAAACCGATAGAGTACAAGCCAAACCGATAGAGTACAGGCCAAACCGATAGAGTACAGGCCAAACCGATAGAGTACAAGCCAAACCGATAGAGTACAGGCCAAACCGATAGAGTACAAGCCAAACCGATAGAGTACAGGCCAAACCGATAGAGTACAAGCCAAACCGATAGAGTACAAGCCAAACCGATAGAGTACAGGCCAAACCGATAGAGTACAGGCCAAACCGATAGAGTACAGGCCAAACCGATAGAGTACAGGCCAAACCGATAGAGTACAGTCCAAACCGATAGAGTACAAGCCAAACCGATAGAGTACAGGCCAAACCGATAGAGTACAAGCCAAACCGATAGAGTACAGGCCAAACCGATAGAGTACAAGCCAAACCGATAGAGTACAAGCCAAACCGATAGAGTACAGGCCAAACCGATAGAGTACAAGCCAAACCGATAGAGTACAGGCCAAACCGATAGAGAGCCAAACCGATAGAGTACAGGCCAAACCGATAGAGTACAGGCCAAACCGATAGAGTACAGGCCAAACCGATAGAGTACAGGCCAAACCGATAGAGTACAAGGCCAAACCGATAGAGTACAGGCCAAACCGATAGAGTACAAGCCAAACCGATAGAGTACAGGCCAAACCGATAGAGTACAGGCCAAACCGATAGAGTACAGGCCAAACCGATAGAGTACAGGCCAAACCGATAGAGTACAGTCCAAACCGATAGAGTACAAGCCAAACCGATAGAGTACAGGCCAAACCGATAGAGTACAGGCCAAACCGATAGAGTACAGGCCAAACCGATAGAGTACAGGCCAAACCGATAGAGTACAGGCCAAACCGATAGAGTACAGCCAAACCGATAGAGTACAGGCCAAACCGATAGAGTACAGGCCAAACCGATAGAGTACAGGCCAAACCGATAGAGTACAGTCCAAACCGATAGATACCAGAACGGGGATTTGAAGCCCCGATTTTTAACGGTCTCTTTTTTCTTCTTCTTCTTCTTTTACTTTTTCTTCTGCTTCATCTTCCTCTTCTTCTTCTTCTTCATTTATTCTTTTTGCAGTCTTCTTCTTACGCGGTAAACATTCAAATGCAATTTCGGACGAACTTCAAATCAATCGTCTGAAATTTGTAAGTTCGTCAAATGTGAAGAATGATTCAAGTCTAAATTAAATTGTATTTCAAAATTCGTTCAACAAAATCCTACACATCCCCGTTTGTGGCGACTAGTTTTTGGCTCCTTCGTTTTATTTGGTGAATAGGATTATTCGCCTTTTAAGAACCTCACAAAGGCAATTAACATGCCAATCTAACAGACTTAAAGAAATGCGCCTTGGGATGTCTTGAAAATTTATCTTCAGGTGTATGTGACGAAATAGTTCGTGAAAGTTTAATGACAGACTTGCGCGATAACCACCAGACCAATCTATAAAACGTGTAGAGAATCGGTCTAGAGGTGTGGACTTCGGGCCAACACATACAATGTTGAAGTTTTGCTAATCGGAAATGCATAGACTTTATCTGCAACAATTCTTGTGAGGACTTGGCTGTCCATATTGGTGTATGACCACACTTTGTTGGTAAAGTATCCACACTCATCATCATCATCAGGATCCATGGGCCGAAAGCCCGTAGGTGTCCAATGCAAATTTCGTAATCCGTTTCCATAATCCTCTGTCTTGCGCCAATACACTCAAACTGTGTAGGTCTTGTTTGCACCAATCCCTGATGTCATCAGTCCATTCCCTGTTAGGTCTTCCTTTTCGTCCACACTAGTGTAGGGAAATCATTACAACAAATGTATCCTAGCGCTTCTAAACGGCTCACCCTACTATAGAAGCGCTTTACAAATGCTTAAATGCAATATAATACAATCCGACTATTTATATAGCGCCTTTCACGAGCCTCACATGGGCGCTAAACATGGCAGTCTAACAGATCTGAGATCAATAAAAATTGATCGACTGATTGGCACTAATCTTGTCTACCTCTATTCCGTAATCCCTTGAAAACCATGATGTTCGGTCCAGGTTTTCCATCGTTAAGTCGAGAGAGGGCCTTTGATGAGTTTATCTTGCAAAGGCGCTATATAAATGTACGATTACATTACAATGAGTCATAAAGCGTGGTCTGTACATGAATAGAGTGTCGATTCCAGTTGACTACTTACAGCATCCGCCAGATGCTGCTGCGTAGAATCCAGCTGGACAGACACAGAGTCCGCCGATGCACGTGGACGGTGGGCTGCATGATGCATCGCTAGTACACTCGATGTGCGAAAATATCTGGAATTGGTCGTCTGCAGAAGAAGAAAAGCAGATAACGAGAATTAAATCCACACCCAAAAACAATAAATGCCTAGTATATATATCCTTATGTCTCTGCTCCTCCTTCTACTGATCGCCCTCCTGTTCCCTCGTCTCTTCTTCCACAGTATCTTCCGCTTCCTCCTCTTTTTTTTATCTTCCTTGTTAATGCCTCTGCCTTCTCCACTTCTCCTGCTGTATCCACCACCTCCTCTTTCCATCCTTCCACCTGCAAGGCATCCGCTTTTATGAGGCACTGCACCGATTTCGCGAGGTATTAGACGCTCTACTAAGTGTCGAGATAACTGAATGACTAACTTTCCTTTCGCTCCTCCAACTCGCAGTCTCCTTCTCATTCTCAGCTTTCGACAAATTGTCTAAATTGCTTACTATTAAAAGAATCTGAAGAAAAGAAACTAAGAAAGAGGACGAGGAGGGGAAGAAGGAGGAGGAAGAAGAAGAGGGGTAGTAGTAGTAGCAGCAATAGTAGGACTACCACTACTATTACTACGACTTTTACCACTACTACTACCATTACCACTACTACTTCCACTACAGATACTACTACTACTCATGCTGCTACGATTAGGCCTACTAGCACTACTGCTACAACAATAGCCACTATTAGTATTATTAAACCCACTTCTACTACTTTGGTAGGAGTAAAATAATGGCTGGGATCAATGGGATCATCATAATACTCTGTCTATTCGGTTTGCCTGTTGGCTTCTATCCAGGTTTTGAAATGGACGAAACAAATGAGCGCTTACGGGACTTGAATTGATATAGCGCCGGTGATTAAGCTGGTCTCTCTTGACGCGGCCTTTGTGTGGGAATAGAAAATCTGGGAGATTTACACTACATTACATTTTATGAAACTGTGTCTACTTACAGCACTGTCCTCCCAAGAGCCAGTAATCCGTGACGCAAGTGCAGTATCCGTCAACACAAGCAGCATTTGGGTAAGGACAATTGGTGACACTGCTACACGCGACCAGCGTATGGTTTGTAGACAAGACTAAAATCAATCAATCAATCAATCAATAATCAATCAGTCATTATTTTCACTGATTCAAGATGATGAATTTGACATATCGAATTTTACATGCAGGTAGGCCTATACTAACAGGATCTTTACATAAGAATTTAACAGGTTTTGTAATTTGACTGTACCATGACCCTGACTGTTCCCTGACTCTACCGTGACTGTACCATGACTGTACCCGGACTGTAATCTGACTGTACCATGACTGTACCCTAGCTCTACTCTGACTGTATCCTGAGTGTACACAGTCGGTGAGAAGATCATACAGCATCCTAATGTGTCGAGGCCAAGATCACGAAATCAATAGCAATTCATGCTCGTGCTGCCCCTTAAGGCAGCTCGAGGGACACTTCATCATTTTTTTTTCTTATTATTACTCTAATTAAAATCCGATTTCAACTTCATCGATATGAACAATATGTTGAAACTTACTGCAAGCGTTGTTCCGTCGGATGAGGCTGCGTGGACAAACGCACTGGCCACGGTCACACACGGCATACCTGTCGAGACATTGGTTGTTTTCCGAACAGGAACCATTCAGGTTCACCTTCGACACTATAGATCAAAACGACCCAACATGCATACACTGCGAAGAAATACTGTGCATGCATACATTCAAACATGCATGCATATAAATGCATACACTTGAGAACTGTTCTTTCCGCTGAAATTGGTCTGGAAGACTGGAAGCCTCTGAGATATGGTGTCCGTACTACATAACCCCTGCCAGATAGGCTATCAAACTCTACGACACCACCCCACTAATATTTTCCATACTCTTTTGTCAGTCTAACTTGAAATCCCAACTTGAAATCCTAAATTGAAATTCTAACTTTATATTCTAACTTTAAATTCTAACTTTAAATTCTAACTTTAAATTCTAACTTTAAATTCTAACTTTAAATTCTAACTTTTAATTCTAACTTTAAATTCTAACTTTAAATTCTAACTTTAAATTCTAACTTTAAATTCTTACCGCACTGTCCTTGAACCTTATAGTACTCCAGGGCGCACGCACAGAATCCGGTGATCGTACAAATCAGTTGGGGTGTGCTGCACGTATTTCCAGCTAAGCACCTTCCATCCAGCGTTCCCGGAACAACGCCAACTGAAGATTGCACACCTACCAATACAAACCCGAAAATTGTTCTGTAAAACGTCGTAATCGAAAACTCCAGACTTCTAAAGCGCCACTCGAAAGCCAAGCGTAGGGCACCAGCTTACTCACGATCGCGAATATAGCCTACTGAAAATATACTATCAGTATGAAAGATACTGAAATCGTTCGAAGTCACGTACTCTCAGAGAAATTAACGGAAAGTTGACAAAACGCATGCAGATACATTTAAGATCTATAATATGGTCAGTACACTAATCATGCCATATTTCTTTAAGGTTGATTGGTACGGAATTTCATGGCATATTTCCAATAAGCAACGTTCACTTATTCAAACAGGAACAGAATTCTTGTTAACCTTAACGAATTAAAATAGCATGACTCTAAGCTGAAATTCTAAATTCAAAACCAAGATATAAAATAAATTTCTATTTAACCACCAAGAAGGCAATATCTTCATCGACTCCCTCATAGACTATCACTAGTGTTAGCGTTGCTTCTATGTAAAGCGTTTGCTGATAAAAACGAATACTGATTGATGATTGATGATTGATTTCGATTTTACGCTTAACTTTATTTAAAGGACTGCCCTTGGATTATTCTAAGAGGGACAAATTGAAAGGCCAACATACGACATGAATTCTCCTTCGTCATTTCGAATCCTCGTATACATTGGCAGACCCCGTTGAGACAAAGAGCGTTGAAGTCGGAACAGATTGAGTCTACATCACACGTCTGACCAACGGCCACCAACAAAACTACAACAGTTTATTACAAAGGAGACTTATAACACCAACAAAATGTGCAGCATGGTAGCCGATTGGTTAGAGCGCGTGTCGTGTAACGCGGAGAGTAAGGGTTAGAGTCTCGCCCGAGGCAGTTACTGTGTAGGGACCTTGAGAAAGTCCGTCAAGAGCAATTGCTAGCAGCATCAATATTCTGTCGTGCAGCTGCGTGTGTGCTCTTGAACGTTGGAAGGAGCCACATATCAAACGCTGTTGTATTGTACTGTAAATGTAACTGTAATCGAACATTTATATAGCGCCGATCAAATCAGCAGCGCTCTCGACCCGCGTCAGCGCCTGAGTCCACGAACAAGAAAGTCTTTAGGCGTTTCCGGAACTGGGAAGGTGAGATTGCGAGTAGCTCAAGGCGATAGGACAGGGGGAAGACAGTTCCAGATTGAGGGGCCAACACTGGCAAAGCAGAGCAATGTCGAACTGTGGTCTCGTGTACTCCTTATCCGAAGATCCACATATATTGGCGCATAAGCAAATTTACAACTTTTATCTTAGCCGTTTCAAGACAATAAGATCAGTGCTAATGTCCTTAAGTAGCTCTGATCTGTTTAAAACTGACCGCAGTGTCCGAACGATGCGACATATCCGGATCTGCACTGACATCGTTGAGCAGCAGTACAGTCGGCATTTGCATCGAGACATGCATCACCTGATATGCATTCTCCGTCAACCGCAATCTTTGGCACTTGAAGAAAAGTGCAGAAAAACAACAACACAGGTTTAGGCATCAGATTTTCCTCGTAATTGTAGCATCTCATATATGTACTGTAGCACCTCTTCAAGGAAAGCGTATCAGAAGCGTTCCAGACACAATTTATCTATGATGAAATGAGTAGACTATATTTCATCTGAAAGCGCACGTGAATAAGAAGAAGAGCAGTCCCTTAAGCTTGCCCTGAGGCAGCCATGGGTATGAAGTGTTAGCGACTTCATTTTCTTAGCCTCGGCATATGAGGGCATTTCTCTCCATAGCCATCTCACCTTCCCACCAATAGTTTAGGTCAATATACTAATTATAACTGAGTTGGCTAGGGGCGTAGATGAAGCAGAAATCTCGTACCAAATTTCTGCCCTGGCGGAGTATTATATTTACACTGAAATGACTTAAAAAGTATCAGGTAATATAGACATATATGCACAGCTATACATGACTAAAGATGCATTCACAAAACTACTTTTCAACAGTTGAGATTTAACGACAAGTGACATGAAAGGGATTGATCTACACAGCGCAGCCCTCGTGAATAAGCTGATGCCCTGCTTTCAGTCTTAGAGTAGCTCTTTAGCAATTTGATGTGTATACGATTGGGAATCACTTACGACAGATTCCGTTCCTGAAGAAATATCCGCTAAGACAGACACAGTATCCGTTAACACAGCGACTGTTTATCGTCTGACACTGTGATCCGAATAAGCAGGCGGCACCAAAAGTTCCCAGCGCAACTAAAATGACGACTTCATAATTATGAACAAACAATTGGTTATGAACTATAGTGATTAACAGGTCACTTTTGTAACGCCGATTAGGAATCTCTCAGAAACGAGACACGCCAGGCATTTGATTTGCAATAGCGAAGAAATCGTTTAAAATTTCAGCGGTTGAGAGACAAGCATTCTAAAGAGCTCAGTGACTGGTTATAGACTAAAAAACGCAACTTCTAAGTAGGAACTTCCTACATTTAGATATTTTTTGGCGAAAGGTTGGCAAGTCATGAGCCAGGTATTGGTAAGTCATGGGTCCACTGTTGGCAAGTCATGGGCCAAATTTTGGCTCTCTAAGCAAAGATTTTAGAGTCGTAGACTAGTCTACGACTCTAAAATCTTTACTCTAAGTTCGGTTGTCCGAGAACAAAGATTCTAACTTACCGCATCGTTGTTGGTTTGAATAATAATCTGATTGGCAAGTGCAGACGCCATTGTAACAGACTGAATTCGGATCACTGCAGACATCACGATTGACATCACAACGTTCGCTCAACCGAATCTTTGGAACTGAAATCGGAAGCAGCAAAAACCTCGTATATAGCCTAACATATTGTGTTTTAATGGACCTGCCGTCAAAACATCTCTACTGATTTAGTATGCATCTTCTATAAATGGATAGTACGTGATTGGCTTAGTGGTAAGCTTGCTTCTCGAATGTCAAGCCCGTGGTCGAGGCTTCAAGTTCACCATAGTACATGTATAAAAATTGTATATGTATGTACGTATGTGCGTACGTAAATAACCTTCTCCACAAATTGTAGCTGAGATTTTGGCAGGATATGTATGTATGCATGGTATTGCATGCACGATTTACGTGCATTGCACGTAAGCATGTATCTATGTATAATAAATATATATACCTATGTATAGCGCCTTTTCATAACCCCGACAAGGACTGTTATATATATATATATAAATGCACAGTATAGGCCTACGTAGATACATACTGCATTGTCCAAAGGCTGCGAAGTGAGTCCTGGGGCAAGAACAGGTGTTGTTCTGGCATATGGTATTTGCGACCGAACAGGTGCCATCTGTTAGGCAGTCGGCGAATAATCTTCCAGCAATATCCGTCGACTCTACATGTACAAACATCAGAAACATTTAGACTCTTTACAGCAGAGAAGAAAGAGATGAGACACACCAACGCTACAGTTGAGGGAGACACGATGGGTTATATATCCTCGTGTGTTTTAAAATTTTCCTCCATCATTGAGAACCAAGTAGGCCTGCCACTCTTGCTTATTATTAATATTAATTAGTTAAGTATTTAAGTAATCTTGCTACTACTCTTCTTAATCTTCTTATTCTTTCTTTTCCCCCTCTTTGTATCTTTCTCGACGCTCCAATTCCAAACATCGCCCTCCATCCGTCCTTCTACCTGATTTTTCCATCTCCACTCGGTACCCCAGACCTTATAGCCTGCCTCGCCGATTTTTAGTAGAAAGTAGAAAGTTCGAAGGAAATAGATTCAAGTCATTGAAGAAATTCAGAGTTTACGAATACGACTGTTATTACAATACGATTATGATACGACAGTGGCTTACTGCACTGGCTTCCCTGTCTGGTGAAGTTCTGTCGACAAACGCATCGTCCTCCAACACAATCAGAATTAACATCCGCACAACGATCGTTGCCAAACGAACAAATCTCACCAACGGATATTTTCGAAACTGCAAACACCCGAAAACAAATCACGTTCATAGTATCTTATCCAACTACGTTAGTATAGTTTGTGCAGGGACGGTATTTGGGGGCAGGATAGCCAGAGGCAAATGCCCTCTGAATTTGATGAAAAAATCAGCTATTTGTGTGTATGTAAGACATGTTGATGAAAATTAATAATATATCTTTCTTCATCACAAGGAGTCTAGGACAGCAGAAAATAAAACAGTAAGAAACAAATAAGAACAAGACGAAAACATATTAGACCATTTAACCACAATTTTGCACATGCATATTAAATAGAAAATTTAAGAAGCTGGCCAAGTTGGAAAATACAAGAAGGTAAACTGAAAGAAATAATTTATTAGCTTTCATAAAAACAACTTACCACAAACTGAACGGTTATTGTCGTAGAAGCCCTCAGCACATTGACATTGTCCGTCGAAACAGATGACGTTGATATCGCTACAGAGCTGTCCGTCAGAACATGATCCCCACAGACGAATCTTCGGAACTGCATGACATCATCATCATCATCATCATCATCATCATCAACATCATCATCATCATCATCATCATCATCATCATCATCATCATCATCATCATCATCATCATCATCATTAATTCAGCAACTTCTATATCATCGTCGATGTCATCAGAGATCATGGATTTCAATCATCATCATTTTCTCATCAAACCCTTTTCAATCATCATCAATAACCCTTTTCAATAACATTCTTTTCAATAACGTCTTTTCAACAACTCTTTTCAATAACCCTTTTCAATAACCCTTTTCAATAACCCTTTTCAATAACCCTTTTCACCCATTTTAACTCTTTTCAATAACCAATAACCCTTTTCAATAACCCTTTTCAATAACCCTTTTCAATAACCCTTTTCAATAACCCTTTTCAATAACCCTTTTCAATAACCCTTTTCAATAACCCTTTTCAATAACTCTTTTCAATAACCCTTTTCAATAACCCTTTTCAACTCTTTTCAATAACCCTTTTCAATAACCCTTTTCAATAACTCTTTTCAATAACCCTTTTCAATAACCCTTTTCAATAACTCTTTTCAATAACCCTTTTCAATAACGCTTTTCAATAACCCTTTTCAATAACCCTTTTCAATAACCTTTTCAATACCCTTTTCAATAACCCTTTTCAATAACTTTTCAATAACCCTTTTCAATAACCCTTTTCAATAACCCTTTTCAATAACTCTTTTCAATAACCCTTTTCAATAACTTTCAATAACCCTTTTCAATAACCCTTTTCAATAACCCTTTTCAATAACCCTTTCAATAACCCTTTTCAATAACCTTTTCAATAACCCTTTTCAATAACTCTTTTCAATAACCCTTTTCAATAACCCTTTTCAATAACCCTTTTCAATAACCCTTTTCAATAACCCTTTTCAATAACCCTTTTCAATAACCCTTTTCAATAACCCTTTTCAATAACTCTTTTCAATAACCCTTTTCAATAACCCTTTTCAATAACTCTTTTCAATAACCCTTTTCAATAACTCTTTTCAATAACCCTTTTCAATAACGCTTTTCAATAACCCTTTTCAATAACCCTTTTCAATAACTCTTTTCAATAACCCTTTTTCAATAACTCTTTTCAATAACGCTTTTCAATAACCCTTTTCAATAACCCTTTTCAATAACCCTTTTCAATAACGCTTTTCAATAACCCTTTTCAATAACCCTTTTCAATAACCCTTTTCAATAACTCTTTTCAATAGCCCTTTCAATAATATGGCCTTTTATATAGCGCGTTACAAGAGCCTCACGAGTGAGCTAAACGTAGCTACCTAACACATTTAAACAGATGCAACTGGGACTGGGATTGGCGCTACATGAATTTCCTTCATTAATAAATAAGTGAAACATCCCAAAATGTTAACATCTCGTACATAGTATCCGCACATATATCTTAAATTCCATAGCGCCTTCGAGAATCTCCCAACTTCGTTCGAGTCAATATTGACGTCATTTGCAACGGATAGCACGTGACGAACAGCCAACGGAAGGAATGTGAACAAGAACGGTAGTCTATTTCCCAGAAGGCCTTTCGAACGACCGATCAACGCATTCGACCGAGTGTGGTTACGGTCGAGAGATGTCGCTTCCTGAGTCCCGCAGTCGACGCCGCCGGTCTGTCTCCCTTCGAAGCACGTACATATTTAACTATGCTGTAGGTCGTAGTAATAGTAATCGTAAACTACAGATTTCTAAAGCGCTACTCGAAAGCCAAGCGCAGGGCACCAGCTTATTCACGAGCATTGCGTCGTGCCATGAACCTATCATTAATATTAGTCCGTGTTTGGAGTTAACTGAGAAAAAATGTCTATAGAAAACAAGAGAAGGTAGAATATATAGGGTGTCCAATAAGTTCGTGAACGATTTTGCTTGCAGAAAGCAGAAAATTTATGCAACAATGTCAACATACATTAATATTGCTTATGTCATTTGAAAGAGCTGTATGTCCCGAAACCAAAAAGTGTAAAAAGTGTGAGGTTTTTGCAACTAGGAAATGACGTCATCAATTTATGCTGAGAGGCTATTTTTAGCGAATTTTATGCAGTTCGCGATCGTTTTTCGTAAACAAACTCGGAAATGGGCAAAATAGCAGACGCTCAGTTACGCTCGAAAGCTGCTATTCTTGCTCAAGAAGGATATTCATATTCCGTTATAGGCCATAAATTAGGACGATCGAAAGGTTGGGTTGCAAAATGGGTTGAAAGAAGCAAGCAAGGCGAGTTAGGCGATCATGCACGATGCGGTCGACCAAAGATTTTGACACAGGCTGCTATTAAAATAATCAAAAAGGCGAAATACAGACGAGGATTTGGATTGAGACAGATAGAAAAATCTCTCAAGGCAGGTGGACTGAAGGGCAACAAAGAAACAATCAGAAATTACATGAAAGTGGAGTTGAAGTGGAGAAGTTGGAAACGCAGAAAGACGCCATTGCTAACAGACGCTCAGAAGAAAAAACGGTTGTTATTCGCGTGGCAGCATAGACATTGGAAATTCGAAGACTGGTCTAATGTTTTGTTTAGTGACGAATCGCCGTATCAAGTGTTCTATGTTCCAAACTCACGCAATGACACTGTTTGGGGTTCGCAAGAAGAAAATGTTCCTGTCGCCTCGCAGGTCAAGTTTAGTCCGACTGTTCTTGTGTGGGGAGGTATGACAGCCTCAGGATTAACGCGACTACATTTTGTACCTCAGCATACATCAATTAACTCGGAGTATTATATCAATAACATTTTAAAGAAGGAATTGAAACCAGTTTACGACAGACTGGACACTTCTGGAACGATCTCGAAACGACGACTATTCACTGACAACGCCGTTAGCGTTTTCCAGCAGGATGGTGCGCGAGCACATACATCTGCTGTTTCGCGAGCATGGCTGAACGAAAATATTCCTAACTACATTGAAAACTGGCCTCCAAACTCTCCTGATCTCTCACCGATTGAAAATCTCTGGAGTATACTGTCAAGCAGTGTCTACAAAGATCCTGAACCAAAAACTCCTGCTCAGCTAAAACGTCGTTTGCGAAAAGCATGGAATTCGATATCGCTTGAAACTTTGCACAACCTCATCGAATCTCTGCCCAGACGAATGAAAGCTGTTATAGCCAGCAAAGGCAACACTATTGCCTATTAAATGGTACAATAATTATTGATTTTTGTTGTGTAGTTTTTTTTAAACAAACTAGCAAAATCGTTCACGAACTTATTGGACACCCTGTACATAGGCTCGGCGCCTGGGTTTCGCTGCGAGCAACAGAATGCAACAGTCATCTGAGACAATCCTCATTATGTAGGAGAGGAAACAATGCCTAATTGAGGCATCGGTGACTGTACAATCTTTACATTTTACTGAATGTAAGATGTATGTATTGATGTATTTCGTCATCTCACCTGGTCTTCACCGAGGGCGCTGCTTCGCTGGAATGATTTGCGTTGTTCATTGGATGATTCGTGGTTGTTAGCTGCATTCAAAATTCAGGTCTGCTAGAATTCAGATGAATCTGTGTCAGAATTCAGATGAATCTGTGTCAGAATTCAGATGAATCTGTGTCAGAATTCAGATGAATCTTTGTCAGAATTCAGATGAATCTGTGTCAGAATTCAGATAAATCGGTGTTGGAATTCGGATGAATCTGTTTAAGAGTTAAAATGAATAGATGTCAGAATTCAGATGACTCCATGTCAGAATTCAGATGAATAGACTCTGCCAATGTTCAGATGAAAATCTACGTCAGATTTAAGTGTCAAAATTCAGCTGAATAGCTGTTTGAATTCAGATGAATCGATGTTAGAATTCAGAAGAATCGACGTCAGAGTTTAGACGAATCCAATATCAGAATTCAGGTCAAAGTACGTCCTAAATCAAACGAATTGAAAGTACGCCAGTTCGTTCAGACGAATTACACTGGACAACAAATTTTAACTTTTTTTTTGTTGCCTAAAAAACTTTAGCTGTTCTATATAGATTTTGGCACGCTGAATCCAGTGGTGTTCTCAGAATTTTTGTATCAGGTCAGGTTTTTGAGAAAAATGGTTTGCAAGATTTTAAAAGAAATTTACTTAGTGCATAGATTTCACTATGGACAACAAATTTTAACTTTTTTTACTTCCTAAAAACTTTAGCTGTTCTATATAGATTTTGGCACGCTGAATCCAGTGGTGTTCTCAGAATTTTTGTATCACGTCAGGTTTTTGAGAAAAATGGTTTGCAAGATTTTAAAAGAAATGCCCAGAAATTTACTTAGTGCATAGATTTACAATGTACTGTTACTTAGAGAACTGACAGTCGCTTTTCTCAAAAACCTGACGTGATACAAAAATTCTGAGAACACCACTGGATTCAGCGTGCCAAAATCTATATAGAACAGCTAAAGTATTTTAGGCAACAAAAAAGTTAAAATTTGTTGTCCAGTGAAATCTATGCACTAAGTAAGTTTTTGGGCATTTCTTTTAGAATCTTGAAAACCATTTTTCTCAAAAACCTTACGTGATACACAAATTCTGAGAACACCATTGGATTCAGCGTGCCAACATCTATATACAACAGCTAAAGTGTTTTAGGAAGCAAAAAAAGTTAAAATTTGTTGTCCAGTGAAACCTATGCACTAAAAGTAAATTTCTGGGCATTTCTTTTAAAATCTTGCAAACTATTTTTCTCAAAAACCTTACGTGGTACAAATATTCCGAGAACACCACTGGATTCAGCGTGCCAAAATCTATATAGAACAGCTAAAGTTTTTAGGAAGTAAAAAAAGTTAAAATTTGTTGTCCATAGTGAAATCTATGCACTAAGTAAATTTCTTTTAAAATCTTGCAAACCATTTTTCTCAAAAACCTGACGTGATACAAAAATTCTGAGAACACCACTGGATTCAGCGTGCCAAAATCTATATAGAACAGCTAAAGTTTTTTAGGCAACAAAAAAAAAGTTAAAATTTGTTGTCCAGTGTTATTGAGTCCTGCCTTTCATCCGAAGTAAGACTGATCCAACTTGCTTTGAAGGAAGAGCGCCAACAGATTTGTTCTCTTCGGAGCATTGGAACCAGCGTACAGGTGTCCCAGAAGGTTCCACAGTCAGATGAACAGGCACCAGACGTTAACATCGGTTGATGTAACTTACGCAACTGGACTTCTGTGCATCGCCAACTGGACCTGAAGCGATTCACCGTAACATACACAACGTTGCGTCGATTAAACTTCTATTACTATAACAACATGATAGGAACCTCGTGTGTGCGGAAAAGTTCACAAACCTCTTACGCGTCAGATAGGAGCAAAATTACCGACTCAGATTATCTTATCTGATATAATATGATCTTATTTATTTCTTAGCTTATCGTGTCTTTTATAGTCTAATCTATTCTCATCTTATCTTGTCTCATCTCATCTCAGCTTTTCTTATCTGTCTCATTTACATTACTTAGAGGAAATCGCAGTTTTCTATTTACATTACATGTAGCACTGCGCCTACCTTTGCTCTTGGAATCGCACACTACAGATCTGATATATTCCATGTGTGTTTTGAATGAGCGAAGCTATCAGTCTGGCGCGTGGAAAAGGTGGAAGAGGGGAAGAGAATGGAAATCTGGCAAAGGGATGGACCTCATTAGTAGGCAGACGGTGGAGAGCGCTGAGAAGATGAAGCGCTGAGAGCAGCAATCACCGACGCAGGTGTAACTCGTCGGTCGCAGGTAGGTAGCCAGGTGTGCTTCGGTGACGAGCTGTGGTGAAGATGGAAGAGAGACAGAGGAAGAGGGAGGATACGTGGGAGGGAAGGAAATGATGGAAAATAATTGAATATCAGGTGCGATAAGTTAATTAATTATGATGTAACCAGGTATTGATGATGCTATTGTTGTTGTTATTGATGATGATGGTGATGATGATGATGACGATGACGATGATGATGATGATGACGATGATGATGACGATGATGATGATGATGATGATGATAACGATGACGATGATGATGATGCTGATAACGATGATGATGATGACGGCGATGATGATGCTGCTGATGATGATGATAAAAATGATGATGATGATGATGATGATGATGATGATGATGATGATGATGACAATGATGCCGGGATTATGTTAATGATGGCGTTTGCAGAAGTCTGTGTCTAATTAATTAGCGGGTGCATTGAAGCTGATTATGATTATGATAACGATGACGATGATGATGATGATGCCGGGATTGATTTTTTGATTAGTTGATTAACTGATTGATTGATTGATTGATTGATTGATTGATTGACATTGATTCATTTGTTGAGAGCGTTGTTCAATATCTATAATATTATTCTTAGACGAGCTATCTGCCTAGGCCTGCTGAAAGCTCTGATACATGTATCGTACCTGACCAGAATCAAAAAGTAGCTCCACAGGGCGCATCTGTGAATGTTTCCAGATATTTACTACAGATCCTTTTTAACCAATCAACAGCGTTGGCCTTTAGAGTAGCACAAAAACCGTCTGAAACTCTTGTTTCAACGTGGCGCCTCAAATATCTTTTCCAAGGTTCATCCGAGAAACTCGACCGTATTTTGATTAATTCACTGTCCTTGAAGGACAATTTTCCGAGCTGCTCTGAACGGATTCTGCGTCCATTAATCAACGGTTTCACTAATGTGGTGCCACCTAGGGATCTGTCCTTTAAACCAGCGAGCAGCGCTTCCTTCGTGCCACCAGTTATGGGTTTAGTTATAGCTCTGGATAAATGCGATTGGCTTATATAGTTTCAAGGACTTGTTAAAGGAAGATTTAGTCCCAATTCGTAGCCTGTTGGAGTTTGACTTGTTTGGAGCAGCGGAATTACTCACAGAATTTGGTTTAGTCTTCGTATTAACTACTACAAGAGATGCCTAATAATTATAGCTATTTTCCCTCTTTTTTCTTCTATGTGAGAAGTTGCGGTCTGTCAACTTTCTATTTTCAATAAACGAAATTATATATATTGTGTAGTTGTTTATTGTAATTAGTAGCTTCTATTGCTCTGGTGTCTAATGCACAAAGATTCAACCGATGGCGCAACAAAACCAAGCCGTAAAATCCAGAAGATCAGTCCGCAAGAGCGAGTGTCTTTTTCGGATATTTAGAATGACTGTTAACAGATGGTGCAGTTGAACTTTGAATCAGTGTACAGCAAGAATTCAATAAAAGAAACATAACATACAGTAAAACAATATTCAGAAATGATAATTAAACAAGTTAATGTGTAAACAGTTCAATGGTAAGATACATCAGTTCATAAGCGATAGAGTAACAACTGATGAGGAGAAGAAGCACAAAGTGCTTATCGAGTCATCTCCATAGAAGTTTAAGATTTGATTACGACATAATCAATTCAGCTTATATTAATTGCGATCGGTTACAGTTGCAGAATATTGACTCGGAAGCTGTTAACGTAGTGTCATTAAGTTGATTTGGTTAAGAGCCTCAAATTGAAAACAACCGTTGAACGCATAAAAATTAGTTTATTGTTAATTAATTTATTACGTTAGTTAACTACATAGCCTGTCCTACGTTTCATTACGGGTAACCTGCGTTGAATCTTAACTGCATACATGTAGTTAAAAGTTACTGATTAACAGCAACTCTCAGAGTATCAGTTACATTAACCGCAAAATGCTAACGTCAGTCTTACATTGATATAAAGCTACTAACTTGCGTATTTCGATTCGGATCAGGTCAAGAACGATTAGATTAGATTAGATTAGATTAGATTACATTCATTATATGACATTACATGACATTACATTACATTAGACTAGAGTCACTACGCTAGACTATATCCTAGGCTAGACTAGACTAGACTAGGCTAGACTAGACTAGACTAGACTAGACTAGCTAGATAAGACTATATTAGATTAGATTAATTTTAGTGGATTAGATTGGATTAGATGAAACTAGATTATAATAGAATAGACTAGATTAGATCACCGTGAAAAAGACCTTGTGGAACTGGTGCTCGGAATGAACTCTGACTTTTAATACCACGTAGTCTACGGTCGATGCGAACAGTCTGGATTTTCGTTGCAAGTCGTAATCGCATGATCTCCTCCAGGAAATGAGTAATTAAAAGATACGTGGCAACCCATACAAAAAAAGAATCGCCGAGAACACCCAGTTCAAGGACATCGGTAATTCAAAGGCCATATTATGCTAGAGCGTACCAGGCAGCTTATTCTAGAAAGTTGGGCCGATCACAGCGAGACTGCTATGCTGCTTATAAAGAGAGCTGCAGTTCTAAATCTTGCAGTCGTTGCCTCGACTCTATTTGTTCCAGAAGCAATAGCTTCATGCAGAGTATGGGCTGGGAGCGCTCCTGAGTAGATTTCTTGAAGGGGCGCTATATAAATCTCCAGAATGAATGAATGAATGAATGAATGAATGAATGAATGAATGAATGAATGAATGAATGAATGAATGAATGAATGAATGAATGAATGAATGAATTCGGTTTGATAAGGTTTCTAATATTTCTTCAGAGCTGGTTGAATGTAAACACCTTACTACGACAACATTCAACTTACGCAACCAAAAGAAATCCTTGACATTGTATACATTACATACATAATATTTATCGTGGCGTTAGTACGATGCTGGGATCTGGCAGATGTAATACACTTAAGCCACATCAAGCGTGGTTAGTACTTGTATGGCTGATCTCCTTTGAATTATCACGCCATCTGGAGTCAATTCAGATCCTCGAGCATCTCTTCCGGATCAGAGGAAAATGTGAGTTGTGAGGTTGTTTAGCTATACATGTGATCTCGATTGGATTGCTGTGGTTGTGTTTTGAGCGTCAGACCATTCATCCTTCTGCCTCCAGACCGCGAAAAAGAGTAGTTTTCAGAGGCAGGCGTGTAAGTAATTCTTTCACCCTTACGTTTGATGTTTACCTTCATACCTTTACCTTAAATGTTTACCTTCCTACCTTTGCCTTTGATGTATACCGTTATCCATTAAAAAAAAATAATAATAATAATATTCTTTATTGAAACAATCCTGTTGACAAACCGCAACCGGTTACAGTGTACAGTTATGCAATTATTGAAGCAATTCACAAGAACACAAATGACAGAAGACATAAATCTTAACTACTAACAGACCAGACAGCCTGCAATAGACGGCGCTAATAGCAGCCTACAAAGCAAGTCCGCCTACGGATCTCGATCTCGGTACCTCTCGCTCTCTATCCCAGTGTGTTATCCAATGCGCTATCGCGCATTATTTACCTTTAATGCTCACCTTCATACCTTTACCTTTAATGCTTACCTGCATACCTTTACCTTTAATGTTTACCTTCATACCTTTACCTTTAATGTTTACCTTCCTACCTTTACCTTTATGTTTACCTTACTACCTCTACCTTAATGTTTACCTTTGTACCTTTACATTCATGTTTACCTTCCTAGTTCCTACCTATTTACCTTAATGTTTACGGACTGCGAATATTTGCAAGTATTTTATTACCAGTTTGCCACTGAGGCCTATGTATTTCGCTAGCTGTCATGTAGCGTACCATTCGACCTCAATATTCGATCATACCTTACCTTTGTTACCATACCTTTGTTACCTCCTTCCTTGCCGATAAAATTAAAGTTCATTTGAAAATTATTCCATTAATGCCAATACATTTTATTTATTCCTAAGGAAATTTATATAACGCCAATAGAACCGAAACAGAGGCGCTCTCTACGCTAGTCTGACTGTTGTTAGATGCCATCCAGAACGTTTATCAGTTTGCAAACATTGCCGAGATAACCGGGAGAGTCGCTATAGTGGGAGGCTCGCGAACTCAAGCAAAGGCCAAACCAAATTACCAGCTAGTGTTGACAGATTATATGCTCAATTAATATCTTTAGTTAACTATTTAGTCATTTTTATTTGTCCACTTATTAAACGTCACCATCTAATGACAATGCATCAATCGATGGCGCTGAGCAATTTTGCATGACAGATTTGTTTATGTTCCCGCTGTTAGGACGAGAAAGCTTCAAGAGAATTCACTTCTCAATTACTGCGCAAAATGCATACCGTATTTTACTTCGTGAGGCGTGACGATAAAGATGCATATCGTTTTATTAACGCAAATTAATATCATTTACAAGACGAAAAGTTATTACAAAATGATCAACAGCGTTTAGCCAATTTCCAACAAAAAAGTCGAACTATAAAAATTCCACAAGCCAAATCCATGAAACATCATACTATTCACAAAACTTCCACAGGCGTTCCACCAATTTCCATAAATATTCATACCAGTCACAAAACTTTCACAGGCATTCCACCAATTCCCATAAAAATTCATACCAGTCACAAAACTTTCACAGGCATTCCACCAATTTCTATAAAAAAACATACCATTCACGAAACTTTCACACGCATTCCACTATTATTTTTCTATCGAAAATCATACCCATCACAAACTTCCACAAGCGTTCCACCAATTTCCATGAAAAATCACACCATTCACAAAACTTCACAATCGTTCCACCAATTTCCATGAAGAATCATACCATTCACAAAACTTCACAAGGATTCCACCAATTTCCATGAAAAATCATACCATTCACAAAACTTTCACAAGCGTTCCACCAATTTCAGGCATTCCACCAATTTCCGCGAAGATTCATACCATTCACAAAGCTTCCACAAAGATTCCACCAATAGGCTATCTGTGAAAAACACATGCCATTCACAAAACTTCCACAAAGATTCCACAAATATCTGTGAAAAACACATGCCATTCACAAAACTTCCAAAAGCGTTTCACCAATTTCCGTAAAAATTCAATGGACTCGCAAAAGTCCAGAAACGTTTCATCAGTCAAAACAGTCGAAGTCGATCGAGTTACAAATCTTGGGAAATCATTTCACCAATAATTCACCGGAAAAAGTCAAACTATGTTTCTAAATCGTCGAAAAACGTCAAGATGTCCCAACTGTTCGTTGCGTCGCTTACAAAATACATACCGAAAAAACGGTTCACAAACTTCGCTTATGATTGCTTACAAGAGAGTGATGACGCGAAAGTCGTATTCAAAGTCAAGCCTATACAGATCACGAGCTATAAATATATATACACAAACGGAAAGACAACGAAGTCCCAAGCGTTTAATAAGAGAAAGGCCTTCCGCCATTCACCTTTAGCATGACTCCACACAGCAGTCGTAAGCGCTCCGGCAATACATCTCCGTTGCGCGGACAGGCGAAAGAATCCAAAAGCAAGATTTATGTGGGACGTGTTGCGGTCAAACCGTGCGGTGCCTGTATATTTCGGGTATAATACGTTGTCCACGCCCTCAAGACGATCAGCTCAGCTAAAGGAGAAAGACGAACGGCTTCGAGTAAGATTTCACGCCGACTATTTATCAAAGCGGATCAAGCTGTCGTAATTCTTAACGGTTATGATGACGACAGCAGCATGACGAGTGAAGCCACGTCTGAAAAGTTTTATGGCTTTGCTAGTCGCTGCGTGAAATCATGCTAAGAATGTTGACCTGTTTATCGGAATGTGGTGCGAGATAGTACGGTGGTTAGCGTGCTGGACCGTCAAACGAGAAGTTAGAGGTTCAAATCTCAGCCAGAGCAGAAAATCCTTTCAGCTACAATGATTACAGTGACCTGCATAGTCAATGGGAAGATCAAGCGGCCAGGTATAGGGCTGACCACATACCCTCGTATGCCGAGGCTAAGAAAATGAAGTCGCTAGCACCTTATACCCATTCCTGCCTCCAAGAGTTAATTAGCCCAAGGGACTATTCTTCTTCTTACAAAGATGCATATGCTTTTGCTATGAATTGAAATAACTGAATGGAAAGCATCAGATAGTTGCATAACTATAATAGAGCGCAGTTTCTCGACTGTTTCTGTACAGCAGTTAAAGAGAGACAAAGTAATGCAATAAAAACATTTCTATAGCGCCTTTCAGGAACCTTCCAAAATTGCGCCTTGCATCGCTATCGAAACAACGTAGTTAGTGGTACAAACAACAATTTCTACAAAATATTCAAGTTTTCGTCATGGTAATGGAACATTTATAACACGAATCTGCGCTGGCCTATGTTATGCTATATATCGTTAAGAACTAGAATATTGCTTCAAAAACTATGCGCAGTAAACTTTGTAGATATCGCAACTTCATTACTTGTTAAATTCTAGAGTAATAATAATCTTCAAACCAATTTGTTCCCAAGGATAGGGTAGAATTTGTGATGATCAGCCCAAAGATGAGCCTTCACCGTGCTACTTAACAATGCTGTTAAATAAACTAAAATTTCACGGCGATTATTCAAATTGGTCAATTAATTTTCTCAGCAAATCTAAAATTATGACCAGCAAATGGTTTTTGAGAAAAATCAGAGTTTGTCTTAGTGCAAAAGTTATCTGCAGAACAAAGTTCTTAATCAATGCATTCTTATTAAATATAAAATACCCTAATTAGTTTGCATTCACCGGGTGAAACTTGCTGGAATTGCAGTAATCCAGTTGACACAGAAAGATGCATTTGAAATTCTTCACAGTCTATAACAAATTCATCAGTTTCTTTACCTAAATCAATTCACTATTATATAAAGGTTATTGAAGACAGAATTCAATGGAGGTTTAAGGCTCTCGAGACTGCTACCATTTCAAAGGTGTCGCTTCTGTGAAAGCCATTAATTACCGCTTCAAAACTTAATTTCCTATTCAAATCAGCAGGCTGGCTATCAGCAAATTGCTACAGTCATAAAACAGTCATCAGAATCAGCACTGTGTAAATCGCTTTGCTTCCCTCTTGCTGTCTCTCTCTCTCTCTCTCTCTCTGTCTCTCTGTATGTGTCTCTCTAACTCTTTGTGTATCTTCTTTTCAATCATCGCTTCCTCAGGTGATGTATCTGTTTGTCTTAGTCTATCTTTCATAACTCTATAATCATCCTTCTGTCATTCTTATTCTTTTTATCTTTGCATTCCACACTCTCTCAATATTTCATCCGCGCCACTTCTTTGGTCTTTCTCTGTTTTTCTATACTTGCCTGTATTTCATTCATTCTGTCTGTCTGTCGGTCTCTCTCTGAAATATCAAACATCACACTGACATGAATCCAATCATCTGGTATTTGAGCTGCATAACAAATCGAAACAGTCTCGACAAAGTCTCAAAGACAGGGACTACGACCGGTCAAAACACAATCTCACGCAATCGTCGCGTTTTCAACGACGAATACTCCAAACTTCTTCCTTCCTTCCTTCCTTCCATCCATCCATCCATCCATCCTTCCTTCCTTCCTTTCTTCCTTCCTTTCTTCCTTCCTTCCTTCCTTCCTTCCTTCCTTCCTTCCTTCCTTCCTTCCATCCATCCATCCTTCCTTCCTTTCTTCCTTCCTTTCTTCCTTCCTTCCTTCCTTCCTTCCTTCCTTCCTTCCTTCCTTCCTTCCTAAGATCAACAAAACAACGATTAAACGCCATCGTTTCTCCTTCATTCCTTCCACTGCTGTCGCATACGTCAATCAACTAGAAAAAGACTTGGCTCTACTTGATGACATGTCTACGCAAACGCGACCAGTATTGGCGTGCGCTGTTCGGAGTAGCATCACTGTGAAACGGATGCGGGATACACTGCACCTGGCTGCTGAGACAGCGGTCATCGACATCGGGAGATACCGGGCTGCAGACGGAGTTTCGGTAGCATCCGTCGTCGGCGATACCCGCAGACTCGTAGAACCCGGAGATGACGGCGACTGACGACGGTCGGTTGGGCCTTTCCGGCTCAGACCACGTGACTGGTCCGTCTACATCCGGTAACAGTATGGATGGGATCGACAGAAGTGACGTCGAAGCCTCGTTGTGAGAAAGATGAGCCTCGTTGTGC
The DNA here is from genome assembly GCA_020284085.1 of Aporrectodea caliginosa. Taxonomy (NCBI): domain Eukaryota; kingdom Metazoa; phylum Annelida; class Clitellata; order Crassiclitellata; family Lumbricidae; genus Aporrectodea; species Aporrectodea caliginosa. The sequence goes on from JACEVL010000582.1 coordinate 91,829, forward strand.
GATAAGGGAGCCACGCTGAGACAGATACAGGAAGAAGAGCGAAACTCGTTCTGAGGCAAACGGATCTCGTTCTGAGATGAATAGGCCTCCATACAAGACAAAGGAACCTCGTTTTGATGCGATGGAGCCTCGCTTTCGTCCGTTCCTTCGAATGTCGTAAAATCTATGGTGATGCAGTCGAGGGCTGTTTCCTCACGGGCCGATCGTTCCTCCTCGCTGATCTCCTCCATGGGGCTTGCACTGACGGAAGACACCAGGAGCTGATGGGCTTCCGGCGGGGACGTCTTCTGCCCTCCACCGATCCAGCCGAGACGCGTCGGCTTCTTGACTGAGGAGGACGTTGACGAGGAAGAGGAGGATGCGGCGATGGTTGATGTGACGGGTACGGAGGCTGAGGTGCTGGGAGACTGATCGTTTCGATGCGAGTGGTGATGGGGAGCGGCCGGTCGCACGGGAAAGAGTTCCTGGAAACTCTGCTTGCGGGAGTTGGTGATGGTCGTTATGCGTCGGATGCCAGCCTGGTTCGTTGGGTCGTCACTGGCACCCCTCATCGACATAGAGAGACCGAGGGAGAAGGAGGCGACCGAAGAGAGACCAGCGGAGGCGTTCAACTTCGGAAAGTTATCTACACCAAACATCAAACATAGATGCATGTACATAATGATAATAACAATGATAATGCCGATGATTATGTGGGGCGCGGTGGTGTAGAGGTATGTTCGGTGCCTTGCAGCCGGAGTGTTGCAGGTTCGAATCCACCTCAAGCCATCCGCGTAGGGACCTTGAGCAAGTCCTTCGCGCACAATTGCTCTGCAATATAATTGCTTCTGCGTCGCTGAGGCGTGTGCACTTTTGAGCTTGGGGCAACCTTAGTAAGAAGGGCGATATCACAGATTAGTTATATTGTATTGTATTGATGAAGATGATGATGGTGGTGGTGGTGGTGATGATGATGATGATGATGATGATGATGATGATGATGATGATGATGATGATGATGATGATGATGATGATGATGATGATGATGATGATGATGATGATGATGATGATGATGATGACACTCATCTATTACTGACGAAAGACGCGAATCAAACTTCCTTTTCAGCACCTGTCTATCAGTATAACCTTTTTGCTTTTAAGCGTAGCTTTTCTTCAAACCCTGAAGAAGAGGCCTGACCATCCAGACATTTATCTCATAATAATTGTAACCTCTAAGTCCCTGGTGGAATGAAGTACCTCAGGGCAAAAATAATGATAATAATAATTCAAATATTCTCAACTGTCCGCGACCCATCTCTTTGTTCCTTTGGAATTCGAACCTATGGGCCCGATTAACAACGAGGGCTTGGCCTTCCTTTCTGCTGTAGGGCAGAACCTCAGCACTGCTATACGGGAACGTTTGCGAAACGACCTTTTTGCTCCAACGCCTTGTGCTTACGATCAGCGTTTCAAAGCGGTAGCCTTCAGGGATACTTTCATCAGCTAAGACTTAGACTAATAGGGCCAATTCCAGATTGTTCGACGGTGTGTGATAGGGCCTAATGCTGAAGACTCCAAGGAATCCTTTTTACCTCGAGGCAAAAATAGTAATGCTAATAGTAAGAACAGCATAAAAAGATCATAACATAAAATATTATATACTTTATATAAAATAATATGATATAGCATAACATGATAAAATATAATATAAATAAATATATAACAGAATATAACATAGAAACAATAGGATAATAAGATAATAGCATAATAGAGTAACAGATCTACAATAGCGTCAATTGGGCTCATCTGGCTTATCTGATTTGGCTTTACACATGTACGGGAGACCGACAGTTGCCACTAGAGTGTCTGCTACCATGGACGGCCTTGTGAGGCATATGAAAAGCGCTACACTAATTGTCTAATCAATCAATCAATCAATCAATCAATCAATCAATCAACAACAGCACAATTAATTGACAATCAGTCATTTAAAAAAAAATGTTAATCTGCTGATGCCGTCAACAGGACAGCCCTAAAGGATAAAATAATCCGCTATTGCAGGGCTGCCCCTTTTCCATATTACATTTACTGATGGCAAGACGATTTTTCAGATCATATAGAAAATTCAACTTAAATAACAATGTTAGGGCTAAATCATAGCCAAACAACTAAATAACAAAACATTGCAATACTAGATTTAAAACAAATAAAGTCAAAACAAAACAGATTATAATGTTCACCGTTGTACATTATAAACAATCTTAACTAAAGTACAATCTATCTAGACAGCTAATAACTAATGCATGAAAAATTTATGCAAAAATGTATACAATGTATGCATTATATTCAAACACAATAAAAATGTATACACAACAACATGAACACAAGATAACATGAACACAATGCAATGAACAAAATAATATGAGTTACTTGATGGCTCCGTAGTAGCGCAAATAAGGTACTTGGTTGCTGTTTAACGACATTGTGTCATAACGAAGATGATCAGTGTCGCCCTCCTCCTTTCTCCAGGCTTGGGACTGGCACTACCACATGTAGGGTAGTGGCGGAGTTGCAAATAATGTAAATTTATGCAGCGCATTATTTTACGCCGGACCCTTTGTGACATGGTTGACGTCAAGCGGACGTTTCGCCACATGGCTTCGTCGGCAAAGAAACAAGAAGCCCATTGAGAAATCCCACGGCTTCCTCCCTCTGCCCTATACCCCCGTCAACTCCACCCAGAGATAGACCACCCACCCAGCCACGCTGCCACCCAGGGGTAGACCACCGTGTAAGTATATTACGACACCCCAAACAGACCAGACGTCAATATCGGGATTGAACCGGACTGCCAGACTATTCCCAAGGCATGCATAAACAAGGAAGCTTTTGTTGCCCAGTTTTATTGCACAGAAGCAGATGTTATTGATATCGGAATGGTATTGAACGCTGCAATATGTCATTCTTGGATTAGCGACAACGAAGTTTAAGCCTCTTTATAATTCGCCAAAAAGCATATTTGTTGCTGCAGGACTACTATTTAAAGATTAACGAAATTTTTACAGTAACAATGGTATCCATTTTTAAAATGCCCTGAACATTTTTTGTTTAATGTAAGGACCTGGTGATATCTTTACCTTTTCGACAGTGGTATCCTTTTTAAAAATGCCATGGAGACATCTTATTTAATGAAAGGACCTGGTGAAATCTTGACTTTTCTACGATTGTATCCTTTTTTTAAATTCCCTGGAGACATTTTATTGAATATAAAGACCTGGTCAAATCTTAACTTACTTTTCCGTTCTTGAAGAGGCGCTATATAAATTTCAATTGATTGATTGATTGATTGATTGATTGTTAGTAGTTGCAAAAGTATCTCCTACTTTTCGGTCGACAGACGTTGATCTCTTCATCCGTGGCTCCCTTCTCGGTGCACAGTCTCACCAACAAATCGATCTCTCTCTGAAACAACAGCGTCCAAATAAATTGTTTTGTATTGTATGTAAGCATTTGTAAAGCACCTCTAGTAGGGTGAACAGTTCAGAAATGCTCCCAGTGCGCAAGGCCCCGCGAAAAGAAGCAGGTTTTGAGAAAAAATAAAGGAAGAAGATATACTGCTATACAATACATAGATAGAATTGTAGAGCGAACAGAAAGAGAAAGAACATTCCAAAGAGAGTGACCAATTGAAGCAAAGGAAAGAGACTGAGCCATAACAGTTCTAGTTCGGGGAACCAAAAGGTCAAGTCTATTGGAGAAACGAAGTGGACGTGAGAGGAAGCTGAATGAGGCCGAAGCATTCATCATTCATCATCATTTTTATTTCTGTAACCATCAGAAGAGAAAAAACGAACAATGAAACAGTAAGGCAACGGTTTGACATGTACTGGTTACAAGGAGGCCAGAAGGGATCATGGATCCCGCTAAATAGGGACACCTAAACATGTAAAAAATACAGATAGGGAAAGAAAGACAGTCAATTATACTTAATCGTAATCGTAATCGTAATCGTAAACTCGAAACTTCTACAGCGCCCACAAAAGCGAAGTCGCGGGAACCAGCTTATTCACAGGCGCTCAGTAAAATCAAAATCGATAGGCAGAGGTCAAAATCCAGAGAGTCAGGCAGGCAGACAGGCAGGCGGCTAAGGTGGATGGTGTTTGGTGTTCAGACGGCGAGGTAGGCAGGGAGAAGTGTTGGATTCAGGATAGGATTTGTCAAAAAGCAGTGTTTTCAGTTTCGAATGAAAGACCTGTGGAGAGATCGCGAGAGGTGGAGTTTTGGTGACTTAGAGTGGAGTAAGCCTTGGGCTCAAAAACAAACAACAAAACAAAATCAAAAAAATAAGGCGGATCCATCAAAAATCACATTAACAAAAGAATATAAAATCTTAACTAAAATAGCATTACAGACAAAATCATCTAATTTACCACAATCTTAGCTAAAATAGCATTACAGACAAAATCATCTAATTTAATCAATCAATAATTTCAATCAGTCATTTATTTATGTAACCAATAATAAGAAGAGAACAACAACAAAAATGAAACAATAAGACAATGAATTGATATGTAGGCCTACTGGTTACACGGGGTCCAAAAGGGATCATGGATCCCGCTAAATTACAGCCAGTCGATACTTAGATTGGAATAAGTCTTAATTAAACAAAAAACATAAGAAGTGATTCTGTCCTTTACAGCTTAATGGCAGTCAACTACGTCGAAAATTCATCCCATGGAAATGCACAGAGTATCAATCTGAATCGCACACATCGTTAGACAAGAAAATGTTCACGCTGACTTGCAGTGATCATGGTAACACACTTGCTTACACGTCTCCATGGAAACTGTTCAGAAACATAAGGTAAAGGTAAGAGCTTTGTTCACACGTCTCCATGGAAACTGCACAGAGGCATAATGACAAAGGCAATTGGTGCACTAGAAATGCGGTGTCGTATTGTGCGGTATTGCACTCCATTCAATCGCATTAGGTTGCGTTGAGTTGCAAAAATTATTACATGCATAATGCACAGCATCATATCGCACTGTGTTGCATGGGGTACGCTGGTGCATCTCTAAGCAGTAACGGCTCTACAGAGACCCGGGGAACCAGCGCCTTCTAAACGAGTGCTGGACCCCGGTGGCCTCCAAATAAAATCGTGAAGGCTACGGAACAGATAATAAAAGAATGCTTCGGTTTTTTAGTGTCTAAAATTGACGTAGCTGTGTTTCAATCTTGTGGACTTAAGTACCCCGGTGGCCTCCAAATAAAATCGTGAAGGCTATGGAGCAGGTAATAAAAGAATGACTCAGTGATTTAGTATCTAAAATTGACATAGCTATGTTTCAATCTTGCGGACTTAAGTGCCTAGGAAACACATTAAAGGATCGGATGTAAGTGGCACTTTACTATCGATAAATTCTCTTCCATGGTTCACAGAAAATCAAATTTTCCGACTAGCCGTGGTCATAAAATAGGCCTATATCAAAAGTAAAACAATGTCTAAGCTTATGTAGGTATATCAGATTAATAGTAATGATAAACTCCAAACTTCTAAAGCGCCGCTTAAAAGCCAAGCGCAGGGCACCCGCTCATTCACGAGCGTTTCAGTGGTTCTAATCTCGAGAACGGCCATCATGATAGGATAGTTATTAATTGCAGACGAAGCAGAAGTCGAGTCCACGACACGGTTGACCACCGGAAAAGTCCTAACGAATCGCTCGCAACATTATGGAGTGCACTGGTCATCTTCAATCTTAGCTGGGTCCCTATAGAGTCCTGTTTTCCATGATATTTCGAACAACGTGACGAATTCTAATACTGGCTCAAACTGTACACGAAAGTGACCAGCGTTAACGCACAGTTGCTGTCACATGATGAAGCTGTATTTGGAAAAAAAGACCGCAGTGGGAGAAGGTTAGACTCTACAGCTGCACTGCAATATTATTGATAAATGAACACAGAAAACAATGACGCCCTTTCGTATTGCCTCGGAAACTGTCTTTTTGATGTAAACTGCAGCGCGTAGGCGTACGTATTGCTTTCTAAGGTTGCCACCTCTATGTAAGCAGACTATAGGTAATCGTAACTTGAAATTCTAATCGAGTGTTTATATTGGGCCACTTTAAGGGTAGGCTACTCCTCGGGGATTTTCTGCTGAGATCTGCACAGATTCGGACGCTGACTTAATGGTTTTCCGTCACCTTGGGAATTCAACAGAAAGATAGACAAAGAAAGCAACAAAGCGGAATAGAAGAGATGATAGCATCTGCACTGAACCATACCGATGATGTCATTGAGTGATCTGTTTAGTTCGTTTCTATGTTCCTTCCTATCTCTCTGTGTCTCTGTCTGTCTGTCTCTCTCTCTGTTTCTGTGTCTGTCTCTCTGTCTCTCTTTCTGTTTCTCTGTCTCTCTGTCTCTGTCTCTGTCTCTCTCTTTCTCTGTCTCTCTGTCTTTCTATTTCTTTTTTTTCTTTCTCTCTGTCTCTCTCTCTGTCTCTCTCTCGCCGTCTCTATCCTTGTAGCTATATCTGTCTCAGAATCTCTGCCGTTATCTCGTGGGTTTCTCTTCTGTCTCTCCGGTTGACTATCATGATAGAGATAGATTGAACTGGGATCCAGTAAGTATCAGCACCATACAGCCACCTCTGTCTCAGTATCTCTGCCGCTGTCTATATCCTTCTACCTACCTCTTCCTCAGTGTCTACATGTCTGAATATGCATCTATCTCTTCGTATGTCAGTCTTACCCTCCTCTTCCCTCTATCACTCTTTATGTCTCTCTCCTTCTGTTATTGCACTAATATTGTGCGTTTCAATGTCCTCTGTCTTTCTATCTCCCAGTCTTGCTGCCTGAGCTCTGCATACAATTTCTAGTTCCATCTGAAATTTACGAACCAAATTAATCGAAAGCTGTCCGCCTAATTGATGGATAACTGCGAATCAGAGCCGTTCAGCGCCTCTCTTCATTACGAATTGGCCTTAAAGTTTCTACCTATTCGTAGGAATAAAATTCGCCCCAGCTGCTCCGCGTTATTTACGGTCTAGACTCGGCACATTTCACATTTGTACTTGTTAAGATTGTGAGGCTATTTGGGTGCTCAGGAGGCAGAAGGGTTGCAGCCCATGCCTTTGCATGATTCTGCAAGACTCTTGTGCAAGAGGTTAGTGATTTTCGACTGGTTCACTTGGTGGACTGTTGACGCAGATTTTAAGTTTGATTAGTGCGTGAATTAAGGCAACTTCAGGAACAGCGTTGGTAATTACCAAAATAATTAAAAACTATCCAATCACAACAGGTTTCATTCATTCATTCAGAGTATTTATATAGCACCTCTCAAAGATTGCTACTCAGAGGCCCTTACAAGACCGATCGATTGCTTTTGTGCCTTGTTGTTGAGTCGCTTCTTTCGTATTCTCCTGTTCTCTCTCTCTCTTTCATTCTTTGTCTTTCTTTGTTCTTTCTCGTGTTCTCATCATCATCATCATCATCAACATCATCATCATCATCATAACCATCAGCATCATCATCATCATCGTTATCATCACCATCATTATCATCATCATCACCAGTACCACCAGCACGAACACCACAACCACCACCACCACTATTATTATTATTATTAGTAGTAGTAGTGGTGGTGGTGGTAGTAGTAGTAGCAGCAGCAGCAGTAGTAACAATAATAATAGTAGTAGTTGTAGTAGTAGTAGTAGTAGTATTAGTAGTAGTAGTAGTAGTAGTAGTAGTAGTAGCAGCAGCAGCAGCAGCAGCAGCAGCAGCAGCAGCAGCAGCAGCAGCAGCAACAACAACAACAACAGCAGCAGCAGTAGCAGTTGCAGTTGCAGTAGCAGTAGCAATAGCAGTAGCAGTAGTAGTAGCAGTAGTAGTAGTAAATTATACGAACGGAACCTTTTTCCAGTTGAGATCTGATTCGAGCCATTCAATCTTCTTGTCCGATCTTTGACGTCCTCTCTTCTGAAGCTTAATTCGAAACTCCTGTCTCTGCTTGGCCGCCACCAGCAAAGCTGTTGCAAAGCACACGACAGAAGTTGCGATTCACTTACTTTTGGTTACGGTTCAGTTACTTTTGCTTACGTTTCAATTACTTTTAGTTTCGTTTCAGTTACTTCACCTACTTATAAATTACTTTTGCCTACGTTTCAGTTACTTTTACTTGCGTTTCAGTTACTTATACTTACTTTTCAGTTACTCTTACTTACGGTTCAGTTATTTCAGTCTCAGTTTAGTACCGGCGTCGGTGTAGGATGTACAAAGCATCAACCGATCTCGTACCAAAATGAAACAATATTCAATCCAGAATCCAAGCATCACTCCGTTGAGAAAGAGACGGATGTGCAGTTTGAAAAATAAAGTTTCAAGGTGAGAACTTAAATGCTTTATGTTATGTCTTGGATAACTGTGTCTATCTGTTTCTGTCTGTAGTAGTAGTAGTAGCAGTAGTAGTAGTAGTAGTCTGTCGGCTGTCTGTCTGTCTGTCTGTCTCTCTCTCTCTCGGATCTTCACTTGACATATCTTGACAACCTCTCTGATATGACGCAACGCTTGTGAATAAGCTGGTGCCCTGCGCTAAGCTTCAGAGCAGCGCTTTGTTAATTTTGAGATTACAATTACGATTGCGTTGTGGTTACCATTGGCTAATCGCAGCACTCTCCAAAGTAGGAAGACAACCAAGACTGCAATTGTTTCCTCGCTCTGTGTGGCAGAAACACCTTCCAGTGTCACGACATCGACTGCAAACGACGTCAGTGTTATGATTCCATCGAAGACCTACAAAGACAGACAGACAGACAGACACGACTACACACAGCCATACACGTATACAGAGGCAGATACATGCGTAGGTACATGCATACATACATACATACATACAAACATACTGAGCGCCTCTGAGTAGATATCTTGAACGGGCGCTATATTAAGTTTCATTGATTGATTGATTGATTGATTGATTGATACATACATACATACAATGTCATACATACATACATACATACATATATACATACATACATACATACATACATACATACATACATACATACATACATACATACATACATACATGTATAGTTGCATACCTATATACATTCATACATACATACATACATACATACATACATACATACAATGTCATACGTACATACATACATACTTACTTACATACATACTTACATACATACATACATACATGTATACATACATACATACATATGAACATTCATACTTACATAAATGAATGCTTACATATATACATATAATACACATACATGCATATAGCAATCAACAATGCATGAGAGCATACAAGCATGCATGCATACATAAATACATATGCACGCATACATACACACGTACATTCCTATAAACCAGTATATGACAGGTAAGAAAATGAGAAAACAAAAGATTACGCAGCACGCAAGATACCGCTACAGATGTAATTAATCTGCCAGAAAACCTTTCAAAGCGCTGAAGAATAGTGACCATTATCATTAACATTTTTGTTATATCAATTACAGAAAATTAATTATAGAAAACCAATTTCCCTACCTCCATTTTCTGCCTGAAGAAATCGAAACCGAGAGCATACATCTTGACGAACACCTACAATAACAGACGTCATCTGGACAGTTATACCTCATCCTCTCATGATACTCTGCGATAAATTTAACTAATGCCATGGGCCCTATGTAACAGCGTTGCGCTACTATACAGGCTTCCATGCTAAAGCCCAAAGCAACCAAGGCCGCAGTTCTATAATAATAATAATAACAATAATAATAATAATAATAATAATAATAATAATAATAATAATAATAATAATAATAATAATAATAATAATAATAATAATAATAATAATAATAATAACCGAGCTTGACCACTTTCACACTAGTGATTACCATCAAGCACGTCTGAAAGCAGTCTCAGCACCTCATGCAGGTGACTGGCTGTTTGCTTTACCCATAAGTACATGCGGTCTCAGACTGGACGACGAGGCGGTTCGAATAGCGGTGGGCCTCCGTCTAGGCACCGTCATTTGTCATCCACACAGCTGCCCATGCGGCACTCTGGTGACCGCCGAAGGCTCGCACGGCCTATCGTGCCGCCTAGGCCCGGGCCGACAAGCCCGACACACGGTCCTGAATGACCTAATCTGCAGAGGTCTCATTCAAGCGGGCATCCCGGCGGTTAAAGAACCTCCGGGTAAAGGTCTGATTGTAAAAGACCAGACGGCCTAACACTGATTCCGTGGCGCTCGGGTCGCTGCTTGACCTGGGACGTCACAGTTGCGGACACAGTGGCCCCTTCTTACTTGTCCACAACCTCCAACCAGCCGGGAGGAGCTGCTGAACTGGCTGAAGCCAGAAAAAATACTAAATACAGCCAACTGATGAAATCCTACCACTTTGTCCCATTGGCTTTTGAAACCATGGGACCACTTAACGCCAAGGGTCTGGCCTTTCTCGCCGACCTGGGTCGTCTCTTGGGCCAAATTTCGGGCGACCCAAGAGAAACCAGTTTCTTGTTCCAGCGCCTGTCCGTTGTAATCCAACGTTTCAACGCTGTTGCGTTCCACAGCACTTTTATTCTTCCAGTTCTTGACAAGGATGGCCACTCCAGAGTAAACATTGCTTATTAATATCTGACACCTGAGGGATTATAGATACCTCGGGTAA
>JACEVL010000582.1:105000-127500 GCA_020284085.1 Aporrectodea caliginosa
TCTGTTTAAGGATTTTCATCGTTGTATGTGAAACTGAGAAATTATTATTCTTCTGTTGGTTTATGGTTTGTTGAGGTCAAGGCTAAAACTCGGTCTGACATTGACGATTGATTCTGACCGACGTCGACTTCCTTATGGTTTTAAATGTATGCAGATTATTCAACTGGCTTGGCAACATTAGCCTGATTTCCGGTCTGCCCCGTTTATTGGATTTCGTCTCGATTTCCCCAAAGGTTTGCAAAGTTTACTGTTAGTACAGTTCAAAGGGACCATTGACGTATGCGCATGCATTGAGCAACGCGATAACGGGAGGTCCAGCGATATCGTGATCGAGCGTCCGAGTGTGGATGTTGCCCTTTGCATACTAACGGATTTATTGGAGACGTTTTAAAAGAGATTCTGTATAAAAATTTACATGTACAATGACCATTCACAGGAAACCTTATGCCTTATTATTAAAACGCAGAGGTGAGCGATAATCTAATGGTTAGCTTGCTGGACTGTCACCCGATAGGTCGGGGGTTCAAATCCCCGCCAGGATATAGCAGAGCGCAAAGATTGAATTGAGACTGAAACACGTAGCTCTCTGATGTATGTGGGGGCGGATCCAACCAAAGAAACCCGACCCTATCCGAAGAATCTTCAGCTTAATTCTGTCCTTGACAGTTTAAAACAAGTTAATATAATGCACAACACAACAATATGATATAATACAATACATTAATATAAAATTCAATACAATACAGCGTAATAAGTAAGTGAGCAAGTAAAATAAGTAATGTATTCCATCTGATTCCTCTATCTTTGGGACGACTCGATAAGCAGTATCTGCTTCTACTTCTCATCAGTTGTTACTCTACTACTTATGAACTGATGTTTGAAACCATTTAAAAGTTAACACGTTAACTTGTTTACTTATTGTTTCTGAACATTGTTTTCCGCTGAACATTTAGACATTCCTAATCGCGCTTTGGTGCACAGGCATCTAATAAGCAATACAATAAAATGCAAAAATAACAACAGAGCACAATGTGCTTCAATACAATAGCGTGTATCGGTAGATTAGAGTCCACTGTATCTATTCTTATGACTTCTATCGCGCCCGTTATCAAATACTTGAGACATGAGTCACTTACTTCAAGTGTGATCGAAGCTTAAAAATATATAATTTATTGGCGATGTCGGGTTGAATTCAGACAGGTCAGATGATCGAGAAAAGAGGCTACGGTTGGTAAGCAACGAAAAAAGAATTAATGCAACAGTGGGCAGTCTGTAGCGCTTTCATCAATCAATGGAGGGCTTGCGAAGAGCGATTCTATTACGGCCCGAGTGATATATGAACGTCGGGGTCGACGTTTTTTCTCTGTTATAATCAAGCGACGATATACCTGTGTCTCGTTTTCTATGGATAATGGGCGGCTTATCCAGCGCATCCTTCACGGAATATTAATCATGTTGACGATGCTCCGTCCTTAAAAGCATCGACACATGACTGAGGACTGCATAAATATGGACTTCACCCCGCTCATCATATCAGCCATACATCACGAGACCTCTTTCGCCCGAAGCAGAAGAGCGCAGTTTCTTAACAACAACGTGAACGATGTCGCCCAGAGGACCGGCGAGTAAGCTCGTTTTTGGAGAGTCTTCATATCATGGCTTGCAGTTGTCAGCTAAGTATATCGGTTGCCAAAAAGCACTGCGTGGTCGAATGTTTCAAGGATGACAAGTAACCTGCGTGTTGCATCTCTGATCGTCAGAGTACGAAAAGGTTGAAGAGATCAGGTTGAATGATGCCTACAATATCCATAGAGATATTTTATCCCATTTTCTCAGCGTCCAGGTCATATTTTAGTCCGGAATGCAGTAGAAAGAGATCAACTTTTGAAGGGTCACTGGAAAAAGACTCTTTAAAAATAGCGAAGAACTACTATTAAAAAGCTTAATGTATATGCTCCTTAAGACTTATTTGTAGCACCGTGTTTGGACTGGGAGCGCCTCTGAGTAGGCTTCCTGAAACGGCCCTTTATAAATTCTTGAAATGAATGAACGAATAAAATATCTGTCAATCGTTCACGTCCCTTTTGGCTTAGACTAATAACTCATGTTGTTTTATGGTCTGAACAAGAACAATGCAATGTCACGACTAGCTGTGTGATGTAATACCATAGAAACCTAGGTAATACAATACAACATATTTGAATAAAGTACAATACGATACCACATGATGTAAGATATGATTGATGCGATACGATTTGATGTGATATAGAATAATACAATTATACTTCTGCTGTGTTCAGTCTTTTGTATGCTCCTGACAATTGATCTAGTTAAGAACAATGTTTGCTGCTGAATAGTAATAATGTTGGTCACGTTATATTCATTCATTCATTCATTCATTCATTCATTCATTCATTCAGAGCATTTATATAGCGCCCCTTCAAGAAACTACTCAGGAGCGCTCCCGGCCCAGCCACGACTAAAGAAAAAAGACTTGAGGGACTTGTAGAACCCTGTCAGATGGCTTACAAGTAAAAACGGAGCTTAAGTGGTAGGTCATTCCAGATGGAAGGGCCACCAACCGAGAAAGCACGGCGCTGCCTAATAGCCAAGCGAGTCCGTGGAACAAGGAACTCACCCCTCGTCGCAGAGCGAAGCACCCGACGCGCTGGAACATCAGACACTGGGCGGCAAAGATCACGCAAGTAAGATGGAGCGCAGCCAAGAACACAACGAGAAACCAGAGCAGCAATGCGATATGAGATCCGCTGAGACACAGGCAGCCAATGCAACACATCACGCATGTATGCAGAGACAGGAGAGTACTTAGGGAGCCGTCCAATAAGCCGAGCAGCCGAGCGTAGAACTCGATCTAGTCGCCCCAAAACACCAAGGGGAAGGCCAGCAAGTAGTGAGGAACAGTGGTCAATTCGACTAGTAACAAAGGCATATACAGGGTGCGGCCGAAAAAAATACCCCATTACGAAAATTGCGATTTCTCGAAAACCGCTAAACATTTTGTTACAAATATTTTCATTCTTATTCGTAACATATTTTTGCATATTATTTGAAAATTTTATGTCAGTATCTTTATATTTGTGATCATGACATCAGACAGAAGAAAGAACTGCATTTTTTCAACTGAACACGGCATTCACGAAATAGGAAATCATATTTTTACATAAAGTAGCCTGCAGTGTGCCATAATTAAGTCATTTCCGCTTTGCAGACGGTGTTTTGTTTACATTTTGAGTAAAATTGCAATTGTAAGCAAACAGTTTTATTCAAGAAGAAAAAAGCCCATATCCACCCAAGCCGTCTGTTGGTCGAGAGAGCCAAGTTCTCTTCCCACATCATGGTTTCTGCAGGTGTCAGCTATGAGGGTAAGGGACGCTTGCATTTCATTGACGAGAAGGCCAAAGTCAATGCTAAGTACTACGTGGAGAATCTTTTGCCTAAGCTTGTCGATGACTGTCACACTGTCTTGGGAAATCAGTTCATTTTGCAGCAAGATGGAGCGCCCGCTCACTGCGCAAAGCTGGCCCAAGATTGGTTAACAAGTCACTGCCCGGACTTCATCGACAAGGATTCATGGCCGCCAAATTCCCCAGATTTGAACCCACTCGACTATGCTGTCTGGGGTGCAATGCTTGAGACCTACAACAAATTTACCACAAAGCCGAAGAACATTCCTGAACTGAAAAATATGCTGCAAATCATCTGGCATGACTTGCCACTTGAGACCATTCAGAAGTCTGTTCTGGGCTTTCGAAAACGTCTGCAAGCTTGCATAAAAGCAAACGGCGGTCACTTCGAACATTCCTTGCACAAAACTCAACACTTGGCCTAATCTTGTCAATAACAATAAGTAACATTGAACCTTGTGACATTACTGTTTGCGTCGTTACTTTGTTACTTATTGCTGTCAGTAACTGTCTGTTGAAACGAAAATGACATTGTTTCACTTCAGGGTTACACCATTTTGGTTTTCATGATTCGAATTTCATTAGATTTAGCAAAGCTGTAGATAGATATGTGTCAAATAAACTGGCGAAGTTTTGTAACAAAATGTTTAGCGGTTTTCGAGAAATCTCAATTTTCGTAATGGGGTATTTTTTTCGGCCGCACCCTGTATATTGTATATACAACTATGTGAACTATAAGTGTGTTGATTATAATGATGTTTAAGAAATGAAGTCATAAAAAATAACTAAATAAACCACTTAATAGACTAGACTGATTGACATTGAACTAGGGATATAGCCTATCCTGTTAGCGGAACTTAAGTTTCCTTAGGGTATTACCCATTGTCACTGTATATATTTGAAAAAAACTGTCTTAACATGTAAACACTGCATTGAAGCGGTGAGCAATAAAGTTGACTTGATTGATTATTATTTTTAATAATAATACAAAACAATGTAGCAGAACGTAATGGATGAGAATCCGCAGCCGCAGCTTTTAGTCGAATGATGTCAATGAGACTGGATCTACTTTTGATGTATAGGCCAACATCTTAAATGCAACACTATTTCCATCTAATTCTTGACTTTCAGAGTTTAGTTTTTAAAACCTGATTCGTGTAGCGATCAAAAGAACGCCAGACATGCGAACTACGATTCGATTCACTACTTATGAATAGATGATTGATTAACAGATCGTTTGTCCCATTGTTGTGGTTTGAAACGCGTTATTTTACTACGCGAATCCATTACTGGCATTGTCTTTTGAGATAATGGTCCGCGCTCTTTGAATCTGAGGTAGCAAAAGCCGATATAGGTATTCAAAGGCCGTTTTGAGCGCAGTATTTCCAACACATTGCAATTGCAAATGAGTAATGATATTTCCCGCAGACAGCGTCATAAACAATTGGCTTCTGCCATTGTCTATAGGTTAGGCCTACCGCTTGTCATTGAATGAGGAAAGGGGAACAAGAGGAAGAGGAGGAGGAGACAAACTAGGAGGAAGAGGAGGAGGAAGGGGAAGAGGAGGGAAGAATAGGAGGACGTAGAAGTGAGGACGGTAACTAATCGATTGGATTATCTATAAGGTTTTGCTAATTCTAGACAAACAACTAATCGATTAGCTACAAGATTTTGCTAATTTTAATTCTAATCGATCGGCAATTTAACTAATCGACCCGATCTCTGGTAGAAGTGAAGAGGGACAAGAACAAGGAGATGAACAGCTGGAGAAGGCGAAGAAGAAATGGAATAAGAATGGGAGGACAAAGAGGCAGAGGAAGAGTGTGGGTAGTCGATGAAGAGAAGAAGATGAAAGGATAAGTAAAAAAATAGACGGAGGAGCGATCGGAGAAGAAGGAAGGAAGAGAGGAGGGCACGAAGAAGAAGATGACAAAGGAGAAAGAAGAATAGAAATATGAGAAGAAGAGCAGTGTGTCTATTGCGATATATATTGTTGAAGCTCAAGGGGAGGACACGCATTAAGAGGACGAAGAAGCGCAGGAGGAAGAGAGAGAAGTGAAATAAAAATCTCTTCGTTTGCTTACATAAGCTTCTTGTTATTATACATATAAAATTTATATATATATAATATATATACAGATATAAAATTCGTGTAATGCAATAAATCTCTGTGTATATATATCGTCAACTGCGACCCTGTTCTTCCGGCCGATCGGTGATTGGCAGGGTTAGAGTCTGGCCACTGAACTGAACAACACCTCTCTCATCTATCCTAAGTGCTAACTATATGGCGGCCTTAGACATGATTTATCGGCTGATCAAACGAATTTGATAGATTCACCGAGCGAAATGATTGATACAGCAATCGAAAATTAGACCTATTTAGGGTATTTGATGTGCAGAGGATACTTTCATGAATACCAGAGCATATAGACCTATGCATACATACATACATACATACATACATACATACATACATACATACATACATACATACATACATACATACATACATACATACATACATACATACATAGTTACATACATACTTACATAATACATATATACACACTCGTTACCAGATAAGCACTCTAACCAGCCGGCTACCCTATCCCATTGACATGTATCTCATATCTACCATTTTATCCGTTTTTATGAGTAGCTGTTATGCCCTGACTAACAGCTCAGTATATCCCAGATGCGCCAATGGTACATACGTATAAGTTAAGATTTCTTTCTTAGACTATATTCATATTTGTGTGTGTGTGTGTGTGTCTGTGTGTGTGTCTGTGTATGTGATTTGGTATTTGCGTGTGCACGTGTGTTCGATTTGCAACATATTGGTTGCAGGTCGAAGCTGAATGTCGACTCTTCAAATTTAACTTTCGTGTAAATAATTATTGGTGTCAACGGCTCGAAAATTTAGACTCGAAAATTTACCACTAAAAATGAATTCTGAATCGTCATTTTTTTGTGATTTCTGGACGCCTTACGGAACAAAGCTGTAAGCAAGCAGTTAGCAAAGTCAGACCTCTCTTATAAATTTTGATAGAAGGACCTGCCATGTGTACATCTTTATCCATAAGTTACGGAAACCTCCTATCAGACCTATGGGCTTCCGGAGGGCAAGGGTGCATTTGCCCCTGGATTTTGCACATATTTAAAAATGTAGGGGTAAGTGGTGCAAAAGTGGCAGGGTGGGGTAAGAGTGGCATCCCCATTTTCGAAATACTCACTTATTTTGTGAAGCCCATACCTATTGCGAATATTGACTATCATTAAGTGATATGTTTCTATGGGCCGGAAGTTTCCGAAAGTTGAATTGCAAAAATTTTATATACATTTTTCGATTTTTCGTGTTATTTCCAGCTTTCGTGAGTATCTTATATATATTGTTAACATTCAGTATTAGGATCGCACTTGTCAACGTTTTATTTTATACTACGCAGGAAAGTGTGTTCTTTTTAATGATAAATGTTTCATGGACCTAGTCAGCGCAGTAATTCTGACTGATCCTCGTAGTTATAAGCACCCAAATCGGGGCAAAAGTGGCACTGCAATGCCACCCTCGCCCCGTTTTACGTGCCACTGTTGCCCCATTACTGACACTTTTGCCCCAGTGGTATGCCAGTCTTGCCCACATGTATGTTATACATAATAGGTTATCAGGTTTACAATTGAAATTGTAGCATCATGGTTCGAAGTTATATGCACAGGACTTAGCGACGAAGTTACACTGACGAGATATCGTGTCATGCGATGATAATGGTGGCTAATGGTGATTTGTCGAAACGCCAAGCAATGATAAAGTTTGGAATTCTAAGAAGCACTATATGGCTATACGCATAAGAATCCTTCCTTTATGCCTGTAAGCCTAGGACTGTTTAAGCTAGTGCTTAATGAAGGGCTTGGAAAAGAGCTTGTGGATTACACAAATGATCTTGGCCTTCCAGTTTGCGAAGGGAAACAATCTTGACCACCCGTTTTCGGAAGAGGAAAAACTGACAGGCATAGATTGGGTACGGTCGTTGACTCGTTTATGAGAAGACATCAGCTAAGTTTGTGTCGCCATGAACCAACAAGCATGTCACGTCTTGCATGATTTAATCTTGGTCTGGTATCCCGTTTTTACGAAATCTTAAAGGAGGAATTGGGCACACATGGACGTGAGGCAGATCAAATCAATAACATTGATGACAGCGGAATAACAGCTGTGCAGACACCTCGTAAAGTGATCTCGAGAAGAGGCTGCAAGCAAATCGGAAGAGTTGTTAGTGCAGAGAAAGAGATAGCAACAACAATTATCTGAGCAATGAGCGCATCTGGAAAAATTTTGTTCCACCATTTTTGTTTCACCACTTTGTTCCAGGCTTCCTCCTAGCCGATTTTCCTAGTTTGAAGAAACACTGTTCTATAGCTCATTCTATTCTTTTCCGTTCAATTCTCTCAAACCCTTGTCACTTCTCTGTTATTTTACGTTCAATTTCGATGTCCCTTTGTGCGTTTGCTAATGGAGTAATAAAGGCTATACTTACTTACTTACTTTTACATTCTTCATCTCTCAAACCCTTGTCAGATTCTTCACGACCTCCTCCCTCCCTGTAAGGTCACTTCATACTCCCAGGCCACATGATCTCACCCTACCTAGAGTTGATGCCTTTGCCCAAAAATTTGTTATGAGAATGTTCTATGACTTTGCATACATGTTTATATTATTTATTTCTTCTGTAAGCTACTGTGCGTTTGCTGGTAGTCAAATAAAGAATATTCTTACTTAGTTACTTACCTACAATGATTATTTTAAAGAGAAAACTCATGTCTGACCATCTCATGACAGGTGCTGCCCTATCTTCACCTGTGAAGAAATTCAAACAAGTGATACCACTTAAGATCAGCCTATCCTCAGCTATAAAGCAACGTCTAGTAATAAAGTGGCTTGACATAAAGGCTTGGAGTATATTTCTCTTGTTCAGATAGGCACATTACCATGGTCTCCTGGTATAGGCAAATTGCAGCTGGCAAGCGTAAAAGAAAGTGTACGGTCAACAATGCTGTCGGCAAGTCCATACAAAGCAAGTCTGGAGGGAAAACATGCAAGAGCTGCATGGAGCAAAGAAGATGCTACCTACTGCAAAAGCAAGCGCCTGTATGGAAGCCAAGAAATCGAAATGTAGAAAAATCCCACGTAAACAGGTCAGAAAGACTTCACCAAAAGGGCTGCTGGTATGCATATATTGCCGCGAATTATACACGGAACCAATAACTGAAGACTCCAAAGTGACAAATGTCAGAACTGGTGCCATGAATGTTGTGATCCAGCTGAATCAGGAGAAAAGTTTGTATGCGACTATTGCCTTCGCTTGGAGTAAAGAGATCCTATTTAGACAAACGTGAAGAATCTGTTTAATACTTTTCTGCATCCAGTTCTTTATTATGTCACATTAGACATATTTCTTGGCAGCTTTCGTCTTTGTTACTTACTGACTAAGACTGTTGCCTAGACATGTGAAAATATTGAACAGTGTAATAATTTTGTGATTCAGGCATACTACTGAGTGTCAATGCTTTAGATTGTTTAGCAAACTGCTGCTTGGCCAATTTCTTAACTAATAGCTTCTCCTCAGACTAATGCACTGCTGTGTGCAATTGTTTCATTTTATAAATAAAACAGAAAGACAAAATTGTCGAATGCATATGTTCCTGTTTCTGGGGGTAAGAAGAGCATGCCAGTGTTGCCCTCAACAAGGGGTAAGCACTAAGCATGGCATGATATTCATGCCCCACGGGGTGGGGCAAGTGTGGCCTTTTGGGTACCTCTGTTTCAAGCCAGATTTTGATGAAAAAATCATATCCAGTAGCAATTTAAGAACGTTTATAGAAGCCCAGATGATCTATCTATACTACAAAACAAGTTTTATCTTGATATTTTGAATAATACACATTTTATTCAACATTTTGTGACTTTGTGCCATGCTTGCCCCCGCCTCCCCTACTTATCATCTTAGTTTTTAACATTGAATGGTATGATTTTTTCCATAGTTTTATTTTTTATCCAAACTATAGTCAAGATAACCTGACAAATTTAAAATATATAAAAACATTTAAACTTTTTGTGTTTGAAATAAACGTTCAGATATAGCTGAAAACGAATCCCAGAACGCTTAAAAACAGGCCCCATATCATGTCAAATGCTTCCAAGAGCGTTGGCGGCTGTTGGGATCAGGGCCAGACCCCTTAATCGCGGAGCGAGCGCTGAGGGTGACGTTATAGGTAGTCCCCCTTGCAAATAATTCAAAATTTTGCCCCTTAACATTTTTACCCCCCCCCCTTAAAAAGTCATGCGCGACACCCATGATCAGACCCTGTCTGGACCACATCGAAAGTTCTCGGGCAGTCCTTGGATCCGCAACTGACCCAAATCTCCCCCTCAAAACCCTTCTGGACCACATCGGAACCTCCCAGACTCTGTTGATCTATCTGTGAGAATACACATCGGTAGGACGTCGTTTAATAATATCAAAAACGAAAGTGGTCATGAGATTGAAGAACGGTGTTGAAACAGCGACGAATAACCGAAACATTACTAAAAACTAGAAACGGAGAAACGTTTGGCAAATCGTGTTTCGGACTGTTCCAGTATGTCAACAGCGGGAAATTTCCCACAGGGTTTCTTGATGAAGAGCAAATGCGAACGGCAGGTGTCGCTAAGAGTTCGTTTTACCACAGCACGTTTAGGTCGACATCACTCTCGGTGCTGAGTTGGTAAACCGGAAATGGGAAGACATCTCTGGAGATTTTCCGGATGTGGCTTTTACGAAGAGTGACAGCTCGATAAACG
Organism: Aporrectodea caliginosa; assembly: GCA_020284085.1. NCBI lineage: Eukaryota > Metazoa > Annelida > Clitellata > Crassiclitellata > Lumbricidae > Aporrectodea > Aporrectodea caliginosa. The sequence goes on from JACEVL010000582.1 coordinate 115,264, forward strand.
ATTAAACAAAACCGAGTGAGATCGGAACGGATGGACAGTCGCAAATGGCCGCAAAATTATTCCGGCTTTTAAGTGCTTAACCTTGTCAGAACGCTTGGTTCCATGAATAAATGTATGAACAGATGTATATGTATATATATATATATATATATATATATATAAGTTTACATACGTACGTACGTACGTATATACGTATGCATGTGTGTATGTATGCATGTATTTACATGACTGTGTGCTAGTATGTTTGTATGATGTGCGTGTGCGTGTATATAAGTATGCATGGGCGTATTTAGGGTGGTTTAACGGGTTAAACCTCCATCAAAATAAATAATTACTCTAAATATAGCAAAATACGACAATTTTCAATGGAAACCCGCTCCCCCTAAAACTTAAAACCCTCCGAAATTTTTCCTGGCTACGCCCCTGTAAGTATTTATGTATACCTGCATGCATGCATACATACATAACTTAAATCTCTGAGCCTCACTTGTGTATAGACCTACTTACTTACTTTCTGTGTAGTGATCGAATCGTGCAGCAGTTTCAAAGGGGATCCCTGAAGGTGTGCATCGTCAAAAGTCAATTTCCATAAAGTACCAAGCAATATTCTAATGGCGGCAGGTACCTCGCGTGCATCAACTGAATCCCTAGACCAATGCCACGTACTTACTCACTTCTTCATACTCCTTAGTTTCGTCAACATTTACGGCAAAACAGAAGTAGAAGACGTGACGTTCATAGAGAGTAGCGAAAGCAGGTGGTTGTTAATGGCACAAAGGTTTTGGCGCCAGTCTTTGCTGCGCAGAAACCCGCCAATCGATATTTCTCATAGGATTCTGAAACACATTCCCTCTATTAACAATTTGCATCTGCGACAACAAAGGGCGCGTCTCAAAATCCATTGCGCTCTATTCCTGACTCGGTTTATGCATGTACATGGACGATGCTATTGTGATCATGGGACGACCGAGAAGGCGTACAATCGCAACTCACCTGCAAGGCAAACAGTCCGACAATGCCGATGCCGATATAATGCATAATATGCGAAGCCTTTTGGATTGTCTTAGTCGAGACGCCAGCTTCGACATGTCTGTTCCCATTCGTACACGCCGCGTCCAAGTCCCGCGGCCTTACGGTTGCATTGTCAGGATCATCGTATTGCGTCTTGTTGAGGGGAGATAGTTGCGAGAAAGCTGCTTCTTTCCCGTTTTCTATCAGCGATGGTTGTAGAAAGTTGGAAGCCATCGCTTCGAGCAACGTCTCTTTTAGAAAGACTGAGCAATTTGGCGTGCAGAAGCGAGGAGTGTTGTACGGGATTGTGGCGTTTCCTTTGCGAGAGGCGTTCGAGAGTAACGTATCGAGATCCGCGGACCTTAACCAATCGATTATTTGAGATACCGAATCCCTGAAATGCTGCTGGCTCTGTTCTGTTGTGTTTCCCACTGGGCTTCGTTGGCGGGATGACTTTGATCGCACTGCATCGAGCATGTAGCTGATGCTCTCTCCGTCGTAACTGCCAAGGACATCGGGATGGGTCGCGCGAAGATAATCCGAAGTTTCCAGTAGATCCTTTGTGGCTTCCAAATACTGGCCTGTAATAAAAGAATAAATTTATATACGATACCTTATAATTATTAATACGAGGTTTTGTTTCTGAGCTGACTGTGTATTGAATTGTGGTTACGAAGCAGATTTGGTGTAATCGTAATCTCCAAACTTCTACAGAGCCACACAAAAGTCAAGCGCAGGGCACCAGCTTATTCACGAGCGCTGCGTCTAGTCAGAGGGGTTGTCCAAAAGAGTAGTCAATAGGGAGTCTGACTGTGCAAGATGTGTAGTTGTGATTCTTAGATAGTTTGAAAGTTTTAATTTGCGTTTGATTTAAGAATTGGTTGTCATACCAAGATTATAGATTATTACATACTGACAGAAGTTGGAGTTTGAAGTTCTTTATAGGCGACTATTGGGAATTTTGACTTATCTAATAAATACTACAGCATAAGACAAAGTACAGTGCTGAAACCAGGGACACAGGCACTAGAGCTTCATCGTTAGTTATGAACAGCAACTAAGAAATATAGCCTACAATAGTCCGCTGACAGTTCGGTTACGGCTACTAGTAAGTGAGTCTATATAAGGAATAAAGAGACAACACTGACATTTTATTTATAATCTTTCTTCTATCGTCCAAAAAAGACAATTCTGAGAACCTGTCTACGGCGGAGACAAGATCCTTTCCTGATAACTATCACGGACTCAAATCCTCATCAAGACAGCTTTAGATATATTTTCGAGAATTAAAACTCATTTAGGTCGAGTAAAAACGGCAATTCCAATACGCATCTATAATGAATCGCCGTATTATCCAAATCTCGACTCTCTCCGGGCTAACGAGCATCGACTCATCTTCCAGCATCTTATATACAAGACTTCAAGCCGTATAATCATTTTCCGTGGCCTTCGTTTAATTTAACGCCTCCAATTAAGTTACAGTAACTAGTATTCGTCGATTTCTGTATCGCTGTGATTCCCAGCCATTTTCAGAGCACGACACTCTGAATTCGTTTATTTTTCTTTCAGTTTTTTTATCTCTAATAATAATAATATTTATTCTTTAATGCAGCGCCTGACAAACGCACTGCGCTGTACAATACATGTACATGTTATGACGATTAAACAATTCACAAGAACACAAACTACAGAAGACATAACTCAACAAAGTTGCAGACATTCAAGGCGCAAGCTCATTGTACTTTTTTTAGGGAATGAAGGCATGAGCTAAACCCATGGGGTCATTACGGGAATCGAACCGGGTCACATGTGAAAACTTCAGGCAAGAGTGTATCCATTATACTATCCCACTCCCTTTAGCTCTTTCGTTTAATGATGAGCAGAGTCTCCTATGTTGAACCGAATCGCGACTATTTCTACAGTACTTTAAGTATTGGACAGTCATAGGCCTATGTTAGTAGTGTTTTGCTAAAGTTTTTACATTTATGATGACCTAATGTTACGGTTCTACCATTTTCCATCCAGCCGCGGTACCCCTTGAACAGGTTCACGACACCTTCAGATGCAGCGGCGGTGAGGCGGCACCCAGTTGGGAAACATTGATGTAGGCTTAACGTAATCGATTAATAATTTAATAGAATAGTTGCATATTTTTCCTCAAACCACTGCGTAGCAATCCTCGACAAGTTGCTCACCCACAATTAGCTATGAGGAAGGCAGATGAGCCTAAGTTTTAGATTTGCAAAAATTTGGAAACAGTTTTTTAAACGGAATGTGTTGCTACAGCGGCATCAATTTATCAATCATAGGTTATAATGCTATATAAATGATCAAATGCTTGCATGCGTACATAATGATCAAGCTCAAGAAACTTAGACTACAACATAATAATAATAACCGATTCATTCAGAGCATTTATATAGCGCCCCTTCAAGAAACTACTCAGGAGCGATTGCTAAGTTATAAGCAAATGAGAATTTATACAACGCATTGCTAGCCTATGATTGTTAAATTGAGACTAGGGTAGCAACATATTCCGTTTCACAAAACTACTCGCCTTGCTTTACCAAATGGTCAGTGTTACATTACGCAACCACTTACTATTGTAGCGCTTCATTATTTGGCAGTGTTACATCATCTTCCTACTCACAAGACGACTAGTGGGGGCCCGTGGCGCATTGGATAACATCTGGCACAGAGACCGAGAGGTACCGAGTTCGAGCCCCCGTTGTAGGCTGCTATTAGCGCCGTTGTATTGCAAGCTGTCTGTTCTGTTAGTAGTTAAGATTTCAATTGCATAACATGTAAATGTACAGCGCAGTGCGTTTGTCAGGCGCTTATTAAAGAAAAGATATTATTATTATTATTATTATTATTATTATTATTAGTCATCGAGGACTACACTACCGAATGACATGACAATGTTACCGCGCGCACCACATCGGTCTGCATGGCTCTCCACATACATGTACGCCGGGTGTTCTCGCAGTAACTAGGGGCTTGGTATTAGGGAAGACGACCGATTATCGAGGGAAAATCTTCCTCCCAACTAAATTTTCTTCGTCGCATTAAGGGATGAACAGTCATGAATCTTTGACGCTGACACTGAGGCGGAATTAGTTTAAATCATCGTCGGTTGTAATGGCGACCGAGAAAGACGGATAGCTCTAGGAGAAGAATGGAACTTGAAGGGAGAGACGAATGATCACGGATATCTCTCTAGGACAGCCGGATCCCGCCGGATGTGAGATCCGGCGCCTCGGATACGAGATTCACCACCTGAACTATGATATACGCCACCTAAAAGGGGATACTCCGTCACCCAATTATGTTTTTCGTTACAGATAATCGATCGTAATCGTAATCTCCAAACTTCTAAAGCGCCACTCGAAAGCCAAGCGCAGGGCACCAGCTTATTCACGAGCGCTAATCATATAAGCATCGTGTTACACATATTCATTGTTTAACCGAATAGCAAATAGCGAGTATCGGTTTAAAACCCGCCAGATAAGCCTAAGTTTTAGATTTGCAAAAATTTGGAAATCTGCTACTGTCAGAGGGAAGATGAGATGTGCCGTGGCTAAGAAAATGAAGTCGCGAACACTGCATAATTATATATTGCTGCCTATAGTTTAATAGACTGCACTTCCCTTTGATGTCTACATGTATGTGATGTATATAATTATATAAGCCTATATTTATATAAAATTACAGGGACGCAGTGGTGTAGCGGCATGTTCTGTGCCTTGTAACCAGAGGGTCACAGGTTCGAATCTACCTCAAACCACTGCTTATAGCAACCCAGGACAAGTTGCTCACCCACAACTGACTGGGAGAAAGGCAATGGGAACCATCTTACCCTACTCATCTCATCCCCGGGTGGCATAAAAGCCAATGGACCTGCCTTCAGGCAGAGAACTCATCATATATAAAACTATATACACTGTGTCCACGATAATGTAGATCACTAGACTTGGTTAAATATCTTGGTCAATTGTAGTACTATAGGTACTAAATTTGGTGCACATGAACTTCAGTCTATTCTATCTAAACCCTGCAAAATTTATTACAATTGATGCAACGGTTACGAGGATATACCCTTATGAAATTGGGTGGTTCAGGAACCAAGTTACCAACACGTAAAACGCATCGACAGATGCGTGCGCGGCTGATCATCGTGACTCAGCACCAGTTCTCTGACAGCATTGATATTTGTTTGCGTCCGTGGTTTTGTTTGCGTCTCGTGGTTTCCTTGCAACTGATCCGGTTGTGGCAATCTTTTTAACAGCTTGCTGACACCAGATAGGGACCAATTTTTCATTGGAAATTCTGTAATGAGTCTCGTATACGCCATGCCCCTTCGTCTCTCTCAACTCCTTGATTAAAATCTTGTCCTCTGCACTGAAAACCATTTCTTTACTACCAACTACTGTTACGTAAAACAGGTCTCGTAGTGTAATTGTTTCCAAAAATGACGCTTATAAACAACAGCCTATCCCTGCGGTAGCCAGAAAAATGACGTAATTCTATGCGTTTTACGTGTTGGTAACTTGGTTCCTGAACCACCCAATTTCACAAGGGTATATCCTCGTAACCGTTGCATCAATTGTAATAAAGTTTGCAGGGTTTAGATAGAATAGACTGAAGTTCAGGTGCACCAAATTTAATACCTATAGTACTACAATTGACCAAGATATTTAACAAAGTCTAGTGATCTACTTTATCGTGGACACAGTGTATATACTGTATATATATAAAGTATATATTCTATATGTGGACGTATACATGTATGTATGTATGTATGAATGTGCGTGGGTTGTCGTAAACAGCGAGAGCGTTAATACTTACTTCTCATGGAGTGCATATCCATAAGGATCTCAGTGGTGACGATAGCAACGTCTATGAGTATTAGTATGCATATCGTGACGTGTAGTGGGCTGCTTTCGATCAGCTTCGCCGTTCTTCCGCGACACCTGCAAGAAAACAGCAACTGATATGGCGCTATTCTATTTTCAGACACGCTGTGGCCAATTGATTTCAGCCTTTTAGGAGACGGCTGCAGTTTCAAATTCATGGGTGTAATCGGGAAATAAAGTCGTTTTGTCAATACGGACGGAAGAGGAGACGAAATCTTTGATCCCTTCTGGAGATGGTTGAATGGTAACAGGCTGGCACGAAGATCAGGAGGCCGCGGGTTCGATACCCGCTAACCGCACAGGGCTAACTCAGCCTTCCACTTCCTAGGGGCGACTTAAAATGAGCAGTAGGACAGATGGGCGCTTTGCAGGCTGTCACACAGTTATATTCGACTCCTGCTAAATTTGTTATCATCTGTAATTGCTATATCATGTAATCTCACTGCGTTCGTGCCAGTTTGAATTAATAAGTAGGCTAGTAGTAGTTTCAGTTTAATGACACTGTTTGATAACAAAGAGCATTAGCGCCGCCCTCCTCCTTCATCCAGGCTTGGGACTGGCACTGCCAAAGTACGAGCTGTGGCGGAGTTTTCGAATTAATAAAGAAATATTATTATTATATATATTGACCTGATTACGGCTTGGTTTTGTTGTAAGTCTTACCATCGATTGTTGCATTTACATTATATAGCCTACAACGGCGCAATAGAAGTTACAAATAATTATTATTGAAAACTATAAATAATGCATGAGTCACGTGGTGTTGCATGATTGATTCGGTGCTCATGCACTTAACTATCAGGCAGTCTGATTCACTGCCCCCGCTTGTCGCCTCTCTCTGTCGCTAGGTGGAGTTGATCTGACCCGTCCATCATTCTATCTGAGGGCTCTGACGCAAGAACCGTCGGAGGCATAATTGAAAGACTCAATTACGACAGTGATTGGCGTCAAGTTAGAGAGGACTTAACGACCTGATGCCGAGACTTCTCAGTCTTTGGACCGATGGCTTCCGACTCCAGGAAGCCGCGATTCTCCTAGCAATCCAGGCGTAAGTAATTAGCCTATAAAGAGCCTGTGCTGCTACTACAGTAATAACTACCAATACCACTACTATCCGCACTAATCTTGCAACTACTGCTGCTGCTGCAACTACTACTACTGCTGTTGCTGCTGCTGCTGCTGCTACTGCTGCTACTACTACTACTACTACTATTACTACTACTACTACTACTACTGCTGCTGCTGCTGCTGCTGCTACTACTACTGCTACTACTACTGCTGCTGCTGATGCTGCTGCTACTGCTACTGCTACTACTACTGCTGATGCTGCTACTATTACTGCTGCTGCAACTACTGCTGCTGCTGCTGCTGCTGCTGCTGCTGCTGCTGCTACTACTACTACTAACATTATGCATTTATTAAGTGCCACTATCTAATGACCAAGCATCAATTGATGGCGCTGGGCAATTGTGAGTGAAGGACTTGCTCGAGGTCCCTACACAGTAATCGTCTCGGGGGAACCTCGAACCCATACTCTCCTTATTACAAAGTAAGCACCATAACCAATCGGAAACCATGTCCCACTAGCAAGTATCTCATCTAACATCTCCTCTCTCTTTATGCTCTGTTGTTATGCTCTGGCTAACACCCCAGTATATCCCAGAGGCGCCAACGGTACATAAAGTGTAAATTAACTTAATTAAGATATTGTTCTTGCAGAGATTCGAACCCGCAATCCAACACCGTCATTCATTCTTCTTTGTTTTGTGTATAAAAACAAGAATATTCCCCCAAAACACGCCTCCGTGGACTATACGATTCTCGTTTTTAATCTGCAAGGTTTCCCCTCCGATAGATCGGTCAAAAGTGCGCAAAGGCCACTGCACGAATTGCAACGCGTGGGCCACAGTTTATTCGAAGCCGAGCAGGGAGGGATCATCGGACCTGACAGGCTGGACTGGTGATAGCATAACCAGGCCTGGGTTCGCAATCAGGCGGCCAGGATAAAAGAGTCTTTCGTTGCGGTCGTAGAAGATATTTAGACTCAATCGTTACGATCGCTAAACCGTCGTAGGCGAGAGACCTCTGAACTGCGTCGAATTGAATTCCTCAGACGTGATTGGCTATTAGGGTGTGCGTAAAGCTACACCAGAGACGTCGATTGAGAAGCTCTAACTAGATGACGCAGCCGTTCAATTGGCTTAGTTTCTGCTGTCCTTCTGCGTGTCTGTGTATCTATGTCTGGCTGTGTGCTGTGTCTATGTATCTATGTATGGTTGTGTGCCTGTGTCTGTGTATCTATGTCTGGCTGTGTGCCTGTGTGTTTTTGCCTTGCTCGATGCATATCTGTGTGTTTGCCTGGATGTCTACATAAGTGAATGTCTGTCTGTCTCTCTGTTGGTCTGTCTTGATTTTTGTGTGTTTGCTGGATGTCTACCTAAGTGAATGGCTATCTGTCTGTTTGTCTGGCTCTGTCTCTCTTGATTTTCGACCTGAATGTTTTACTTAAGCTAACTTTTGCCGTTTTTTTTCTCAAATTATTTCTCTTGAATTAACTGCTACAAATAAGCTAAGTTCGGTTTAACTTCCTGCTAAAGGAATACACATAATAGAGGATTGGTAACAAGCAAAACTATCCGGTTGCATCCATATCCAAAGAAGTAGCTCACTTCATTTTGTACGCCTTACAGTAAATATGATGTTTAAAATCTCCACAGGCAATTTTTGCCCTGCAAATACAATTATTTGTTGATTTCTCTACATAAAAATTTAATTAACGGAATGCATTAGTTGTGCAAACAAGACGTGATATTAACTGTATGCGTTTGCTGTGGTGGGTCCCTCCATTTGGAATGACCTTCCCCATCGCTTATGGCTAAACTAATGACTGGTTTTTCCTCATCGGTCTCTCGCTCCTTTAAGGCGTTTCTTTGTCCCCGGAGCTACCGTGCTGAAAGCGCCTCTGAATAGTTATTCTGCAAGAGTCGCTTTATAAATTATTAGATACGATACGATTTGTTATGTAAATAAGTCGCGAAATTAACAGAATGCATTTGTCATGCAAACAAGTCCCGACATTTTCCATCCGCAAGAGGGTCTCCCTAAAACTAATTTCACTAACAGGACTTTAAGTAAAGTGCTTCCAGTTCTGTGTATTCTCGGTCCACAATTTCAGTTTCTTTCCATCCGCTCTTTCACCAAACGATTTCTTAATCCTAGATGTCATTAACGCCGACATATTTGATGTTTAGGAATTCTAAGCGCCAAGCGTTGTCCAAGAATTGAGCAGGAATCGGTTGTGTCTGGCCCTAACGCGATAAGAGATTACTTTCGTCGTCGATACATTATTGCCGAATCCTTCTTTTCAATAGGAACCGATGCGGCCTATGCTCGAACCATGGGCCACTTGTGTCCAGGATTGCTTCGAGTGAGCAAGCAAATATGACGACGGATCGGCGGATACAGAAAATCGTTATGTTATTGGAACTTAAGTCGTAAACAGCGCCCTTAGGACGTAAAGGTTTCTCCGTCATAAGCACATAGCGAGGGCGGATTTTCAACAGCGGCTCTAATGAATGTCCGGCGCTAAACGTGTTCGCTTGTGGAGCATCATGTCCCTTTGAATGAGGCCGTGGTAATAAGCGAGGCGGTCTACTTTGGTATTTGTGAAGAGATAAAAGAGCTAAATATGTCCTATATTATGCCATTACGAACGGTGTAAACTGCTCGAAATAATTTCTGCCGACGTCAACGGCCTCTTTAGTAAACTGTAGATTCGTGGTATATGTGATTCCTACAAGTATATGTGATGCCCATACGTATTATATGCGATACCTACAGGGGCGGCAACTGCGGGGGACGACGAAATTTTTCAAGAAATTTTGAATGCTATTTTTGTTAAATAATTGCCAAGTGGAAACTTGACCAATGAGACCAGGCAGCTGACACGTCAACACGTTGTCACCAACAATTAACAAGAATTAATGAGCTTTGTTTATTATCATTCCATTTATATAATTTATAATTTAACGTTTTAGCGTTCTAAGTTATTCGCCCATTGTAATTCTTGCTTAAATAGAAGTTAGATTGACGAAAATAATTCTTGCTTAAATAGATTGGATTGATTGAAATAATTCTTGCTTAAATAGATTGGACCGATGAAAATAATTCTTGCTTAAATAGAAGCTCGATTGATGAAAATAAATATTTTGTGAAAGTAGAAGTTTGATTGATGGAAATAATGCTTGCGTAAACAGAAGTTGGATTGATGACGATTGTCATGGACATTGGTATTAAAATGCCATGTGTATAAAACGATGAAACGATGTGTTATAAAGCATACATAATAAAGATCGCTAAAACGATAAATTACCATGGGCGTCCGCAGGGGGGCGCAAGGGGGCGCATGTGCGCCCCCTGGATTTTGCGCATATTTGCAGAGAATTTTTGATTATTTGGTTTGGACCTATAGACTATCTTTGTTTAGGCGGATGTTTGAAAATTTAACGTATAGAGTTCTCTCTTGGTAATATTGAAATTCATATTGTCAACCTGGGACGGCGAAATGCATTCACTCGTATCGACTAATTGGTAGCGTATTCTTTTCTGTTGTTTTTAGCCGATGCTGCCAGATAACAGTTGGCCTCGTAGTCAGAACTTTATATATATGTATATATATATATACACATACACATATATAGGCTATATAAATGTACATATATATATATATATATATATGAACATATATAATTGACACTGGCATGGAGCGACAGTCTTTATAAGTAATCAGATTCTTCCATTAGATGCAAGCTAACACACGTTCTGCCAGACTTTTTAAACATAGGGCCTACCCCGCTCGCTTCGGAACCAGTCCCAAGCCTGGATGAAGGAGGAATGCGAATCTATTGATCTTTATTGTCGCACGGGTCGTTAAACTGAAACTTCTACTCCTACGCTTTGTAAGTCACTCAGGCAGTATCACAGGAACGGAAAAGACTAGCACTTCTGAGTAGAACAATTTCGTCTTGCTGTCTCGCTGAACGAAAATTAATACCTGCACTAAATCGATTCCACCTTTGACTGGGAAGGTAGGTTTGACCGACTTTGAGGGAGGGAAAATAGAGTAAGGAATATTTGCGCAAACTCTTTAGGCCTACTCCACATCGGAAGCTGGTTGTTATAGGCCCTAATCTTATAAAAAATAATGGCAGTAGCTTCTTTATATAATAAGCTCAACGAGTAGACCTAATATAGCCTAATAAAATTGACAGTGTGCCTGTGTTTAACTTCCACATTCAGTTTCGTGGTAATTAGGCCAAATATAATAATTTAATTATTAACTAACGGATTTTTTCTTTTGCGTTGGGTGTGCATATCAAATGAATACATTGCAGAGTGCTTGCCCACTGCTAAGTAAACCTGCAGTTAATATAGTCTATAGAAAATATGCAGTACTGATAAATTATATTATATTATGTAGAATAATATGGGTCGATTGGCTGCATTGGCATGAACTTAGTAAAAGTTTAAATTGAATTCCATAAAAATAGAACGTCTCCAATTTTTACTTTTTACAGATGGATAGCCTATTAGACATTTCTTAAAGAAACGAAAAATAACTGACAGTACAGTGACTACATCCTTAGAGTCCGAACAGCTCAATTATGCGACCACTAGTAGTAGGCCTATAGTACCACTACCCCCGTAACGGCGATTAAAGCTAAAATCAGGTCTCTACATGATGAGTTTACATCGAAAACAAATTTCAGACAACAAAGACGGCTTTATAGATAGAGTGATAAATCAGTTTGGACAAGAACCCAGACGATTGCAATTATTATTTCAAGAATAAGGTCAGATTTCAGTCCAATAAAATCTAATTATCATAATAGTTTTTGACAATGAATGTCTATGAATATTTTCGCATGCTGGGCTCCGCGCCAGAGGATCGAGGGTTAGCCAGCGCCGATGGGATCGAGCGAGCGTCGAAGGTGAAGTGATCGGTTGCTTGCGACACTCTATTTAGTCCCTGTGACAACTATTTACAAGTTTGCGCCCCCCTAGAAAAATTCCTGCGGACGCCCATGTAAATTACCCAACATTAATCAAATCAGATTTTCCTTTGAAATGAACCTTCTAATTTAATCGCTGTTTTGATGATCGCTATTTTTTAACAGCCGCGAAATTGTGCGTCGCTATTTTGTGATCGCATTTTGTCAAGATCGCTGTTTTATGCTCCCTATTATTACTGTGAACCCATGCTCCATGGATTTAAAAACTGGAAAAAGCACTTGAAAAATTCAAAGCACAA
>JACEVL010000582.1:130000-155000 GCA_020284085.1 Aporrectodea caliginosa
TCTGCCGTTTCCCATCAATTCGTCTTCTCTACGTTTATCCGCAATCATTGGGTCGTCCCTGACCAAAAACTTTCCTTGTCTGAGCACAAATCTTGTATGTCTAACTTGTTTTTATCAGCTGCGCCAATAGGCATCCCGTTCGTTTTAATCCAATTCATTCATTCTGAGAATTTATACAGCGCCTCTTCAAGGAGCCTACTCAAAGACACTCTCAACCCAGCCACGGCTAAACAGAGAAGACTTCAGCAGGCGGCAGAAAGCAGGCATATTTCTGCGAGGCATCAAGCGCAGCTCAAGTGAGAGCCCAATGCTGCACATGCTCTTGTTCATGCGTTGGACTGACTACTGCAGTACCATCTGCGTGAGTCTCCTTTTGGGGAGTCTGAATAAAGTCATAGTTATAATGCATAATTATATCTCTTCCGCGACACCTTTCTGGCTCCTTTTATAAAACTTTCCTTTTTGACAGGGCCTGGATCGGGAGCGCCTCTGAGTAGTTATCTTGAAGAGGCGCTATATAAATTTCATAGATAGATAGATAGATATAATGAGCTCTGAAATATAGTGATAAAAAAGGCAGAAAGTCAGAAGGTCAGTCGACAATATTTTTAAGGGGACTTCTCTGTCTTCTCTGCTTCGACTCTGAACGTGTCATTATAATGGAAACAGCGTTGAATATCTACATGTATGTCTCTTCTGCAACACACGTTTCCAAACTTTTATTTTATTTTAGATCTAGCACGACCAATCATTAAGCAATTTCCAGAAGACTGCCAAGTCTTCACCGCTTCTGCGAAGACAGTTTCGATCAGCCGTATAGGCGATGTTTATCGCTTTTACCTTGAGAAGCTTATTCTTCTATTCATGCTGTTTATGCTCTTAAGCAGTCACTTAGTTTCAGTTTGGAAGTAATATAATCCGTAAGATTATAGTGTCATAATCCGTAAGTGATGTACCATAATAAAACGAAGAAAGAGAAGGAAGAGGAAGAGGAAGAGGAGGAGAAGAAGAAGAAGAAGAAGAAGAAGAAGAAGAAGAAGAACAACAACAACAACAACAACAACAACAACAACAACAACAGTCTCCTAAGCTAGCCCTGAGGCAGCCACTGGTATGAAGCGTTAGCGACTTCATTTTCCTCGGCATATGAGGGCGGGTGTCCAGTCCTCACCCTCACCGTCTGATCTTCCCACCGACAGCGTACGGTCAGTGTACTCATTATAGATGACTTGGTTAGGGGCGCAGATGGAGCAGAAACATTTCAATAAAGTCAAACGCATAATCTCTCTCCGAACCCGGGTCGAAATCCAATAAGTCGGACTTATTAACTACTCCACTGGACTCTCAACGACTTCCGTTCACACTACCGATCTGGGCTCTCCAAAGAAATTACAACCATTCCACGAAATCCGCGCAACGCGGGCTATCCGACACCGCGACCCCAACGCCGTAAATTACCCCCAAAGGGAAAAAACCACCCATCTACGGGTTACCGCGTACGGAGATTTTCTTCCTCGACGCCTACAGAGTATCTCGCCCCTGCAATTAAAGTCCTGTGCCAGACAATAAACACGTTAAGCCTACGGGATAAATCGATGACTTGCGTCTTTTATCTCCATTCTGGCGAACGCAGCCGATGTTGCTCCAGTCTGTTATCTGCTGGAACTGTCCAGTGTCTGATCGGCCTCTGCTCGGAGCCACTGTCGATCGAAATGCAAGTTGGAAACAGGAACCTTTTCCGCAAATTATCGATAGAGATTTACCGAGAAACCACGACTGTTTCTTCCCGTCAATAATAGCAGAAACGACGTTGTATTCATATCAACGTCAACAATTACAGATTTGTCGCAAAACCACGGCTGTTTCTTCCCGTCGATAATAGCAGAGACGTCGTTGTATTCATATCAACGCCAACAATTACCCGTCAAATGTATTTCTGTCACACGATTTAGTCATTAAACAGTCATATCCTGACAATCACTGCCAAGACCACAACGCGTCCGCGCTATACCCTGGATTGTTACGTATTGTTGCACACACGTAGATAAAAACAAGATATACATCCAATACATCCAGGTAGCGATTTGTAAACAGGGTGGGAAAGTGTCCCGCTGGCTCGGACTGTGTCCCATTGAAGATGCATTTCTCTGTACACTTCCTTCCTACACGAAGGAACATTTATATAGCGCCTTTTCCAGAAAACTCTTCAGGGGTTCTCGCCTCCTGTTGCACAAGACGAAGATTGAATAAATACATGTATCAGACTTTGAATAACTAACATGTAGGTCCTGTTAGTCTTTGAAAAGCATAGAATACATGTACGGTATTAATCCTTGATTAAACACATGTATTATTAGTCTTTGAATAAAATACATCTGTTAGTCTTTGATTAAAATACATGAGTAGTCTTTGAATATAATACACGTATTAGTCATAAGCAGTTATCACTTAGGCTACAGCTGTAACTGTCGTTATTTTTCGTTCACTGAACTAATGTATTCCTAATATCGTTTTCGCTCTGTAAAATATTTACCGCTTTCTTTGATTAATTATGATTTTATGTCGGATAACCACATTCACTGGGCCTTTATAACCGATCAGCAATTGCCTCCATGTACATGGACAATGAGAAAAGCGAACATGAGAAGACTGGAAGCTTCCGAAATGTGGACACGGAGAAGAATGGAGAAAATCAGCTGGACGGAACATAAAACAAATGAAGAAGTGATGGGAAGAAATGGAGAAGAAAGAGCCCTGATACACACAGTTAAGAGATAGACAAAGGAAATGGATCGGACACACGCTGAGAGGAGACTCACTACTAAGAACGGTCATTGAAGGAAAAATGGAGGGGAGGAGAACAAGAGGAAGACCAAGACAGATGAGGCTGGATTGGACGATGACAGATAGATACAGAAAGCTGAAAGAAGAGGCCCAACAGCGAGAACAGTCGGACATTTGAACCTGCCTAAGAGACAGATAACCAGTAGAAGAAGAATTGCCTCCAGTGGCACGATTCTGAACAAGCATGGGCCCATTGAACAAAACTGTCCAAACCATTCCCAGGAATTCGAACCGTGCACACAGCGTTTGAATGCCATGCCTTATACCATTCACCCATCACGACATCAATCAATCAATCAATATATTTATTGACCACCATGATAATAATACAGGCACATAGTTCATGCAATCGTATACAGGGTGTCAATGGGTAAACCCAAAGGAACATATGGTTCCGCTATCAGGGTTGCCCTACTTACATCAGTCATTAATCAGTTAGTATATTGATGGTCACCATTTAATACAATGCAGTCATATGATAGAGTGTCAATATTTAATTCTACTGGGAGCTTAAGGCTCCTCACAAGGTTGACAACAGCACACCAATCCTGTGACATATTAACACAACAGTGCATGCACATAGTATCTTATGCATCCATGATAGTAGTCTGCCTTTCTGTTCAACGGCCATTCATAATAATCTACTTTTATTGCATAAACGTCGCTAATGAAGGTAAACAAGCCCACTATCGGCATCAATTAATCAAAAATTCTATTTCAATACCGCTTTTGTTGCGAAAACGATTTTCGTACTAAACATTGCAACTTACAAATCCACCACGCTGAAGTATCAAAGTGAGGAAGAAATCGATGGCGAATGGCGTAGTTTTCAAGACTGCCATAAAATTTGCCTATCATTTCATTAATGACCAAATTGTGCAGTAACGCTTCAGTTACTGCGATATATCGACCGTGAAAAACAATGATCTAGCATTGCAGACAACAGCAACTGGCGTGATATTATTGGATACTGCAATCAGCGTTGGCTACGGCCGTCGGACACGTTTTCCGGATGGGCAAGTGGCTTTTATCGCGAAGCGTGTGAGTTCGAACTTCCTCTGAGAAGGTTACTTACTGCACGCGCGGTTTTTCGTAAGGTTGCCAGATACATGGAGGACACAGACAGCCGGAAATGGGGACAAAGGAGAACGCACTGAATGTTTAACTTCCGAGTCAGGGTCTCCTAATAACCAAGAAACGAAGTCACGTTGGAAATCTGTCTGAAATCAACTCGAGGCTTTTTATCATAATGTTGCAAAGCATTTGAAGCTTATATCGGAAGAACCACTAAAGTCCATTTTAAGGATTTTGAGATATTCACAAAACAAACTTTGAAACTCTACAAGTATTTTATTTATCAAAATATCGAAATGAAATTTGACATTCTTATGGATGTGTTATGTCTCCATAACATCGTTTAAAATATTTAAGTTTAGCCAGTAGGTGGCGCCACATTATAAAGGTTTAAATGTTGTTACGTATGGCAATTTCTTTATTTTCGTCGTGCATTGATAGTATTCCACAATTTTCTTTGGATAATTGCAAAGTTGTTAACAGTAACAAAGTAATTATAATAGCTGCTGCTGTTAAATTGAAAATAGTATTAAAATTGAAAGGAAAAATTTTCTGCATTTCTTTTATGCAGGTCAGGATTCATGGAAGAAACACTAAAGTCCTAGGACTCTAGTTGTTTTTACCGGAACTCTATATTTCATTTTCGTTGTAACTCTGGACTTACGTGGGTTTTCCAAAAGAACTCATTGGCAATACATGCTCTGTAACATTAGGTATCAAAGGACACACTTAACTCAAAAATGTAAAAAATGGACTTTAGTGGTTCTTCCGATGAAGGCTTCATTTATTTAAGCAATTTAATTGCACCTTTTTGATTACATTCATTAGCAATCACTTGCCTATTTAATTACATGTAAAAAGAAGTCATTCAGTTCTACGCTTTCAGACATTGTTACTGTCTGTAAGTAGAAATCTTGAAGGGGCGCTATATAAATTCCAATTGATTGATTGATTGATTGACAGCGTATTTCAAGTCGCACAGTTTTATGTCTGTTTGATGGCCATATGTTTATCGCTTTGAGATGATCTTTAAAGGCGGTACATAAATACCCAGATACTTACTTATACGTACAAGCGGTTTTTTATGAAAAAGGCATTAACTAATCTTTGTCATCGCCATTATATCATTCAAGCCAGCCACGGAAACAATATATCTAAAAGCCAGGTCTAGAATCGGGCAGACCGGGATGGGGCGGCCTCCAGCGTCGGGTAGAAAGGGGTAGGGCGGTCTGTTTACACTGGACCGCGTTGCAGTTCATCAAACCAATAGAATGACCCATTATGTTGACTAATATCGACCTATTATGACAGTCGTTATGTGAATTTTCATTATCTCCGGGTCCCAAATGAGGTGAAGTGTTGTTCATCGCTATATTGCAGCTTCTTCAGTAATTATCAAACAAAACGTTTCCAGCCCCATTATCTGCAAACCTTATTGCCGATTTGCCGAAATCGCGAGCTCACGGACAGAGGCAAACACACATAGAAACACAAGGACATACACACACGTAGCTCTTTCTGACTGATTAAGTAGTCTATCGACCAGACAAGAACTGGTCTATTTGGCGACAATAATAATAATAATAATAATAATAATAATAATAATAATAATAATAATAATAATAATAATAATAATAATAGTAATAATAGGCATTATAAAAATAATAATAATAATAATAATAATAATAATAATAATAATAATAATAATAATAATAATAATAATAATAATAAAAATAATAATAATAATAATAATAATAATAATAATAATAATAATAATAATAATAATAATAATAATAATAATAATAATAATAATAATAATAATAATAATAATAATAATAATAATAATAATAATAGTAATAGTAATAGTAGTAAAAATAATAACAACACCAACAGCAACAACAATAACAACAATAAAAATAATAACAATAATAATTTTAAAAATAATAATAATTACAATTATAATTAATAATTACAATAATTATAATAATAATAAAACTGAACAACTATTAGGTTCTGATGGAAGGGGCGGGGTCTCTACCAATCGCGATACGTGCATTAGCCTTTCGTACATTTTGTTGATTACTTACATAGAGAACAATTTACTGAGTGATGTACTTAGAGGATGTGATTAACTAATCGATTACGGTAATTCGTATGGAAATCAGATATTTATGTAGCCCCACGTCTTCAAGAGAAACCAATTTTAACGCTATAGCCTTAAAATGTTGGAGTTTCTTAACAGAAAACTGTCATCAATATGCAAATGATATAAGAAAGCCAAAGAGGCCACTGTAATGTTTTACAAACAGCTGACACACCGGAACTGATTACAGCTAGTTTAAAAGAATAGTTAAGATAAAATCAAGATACGAAACAAAATTGTTAACAGGAAGGTTCAAAAGATGAAATTTAGTGTTAACTGGTATGTATTTTGACAAAGAATCTCAGATTATTCGCACCTATTTCCGGTATTATTATAGGTATTGTATTATTCCAATCTGTCTAAGTTATCTTTTAGGTGCGTTTCACAAGGCATACTTTGAGGTGTGCACATGTGTACATGCCTGTGTGCGTACGTGTATGTGTGCGCGTGTGTATGCAGCTGTGCGCGAGTATAGCTTATAGTCGACTTGTTACGCTGTCGTAGACCTCGACCTGAAGGCGCTGATCCGCACGCTTGATATACGGTGCCAATCTGTTACTCGCCCGGCAATTTTATACCATCACATCGGCATCCCCACGGGTTCACTGGACACAGCCTGGCGGACGGACGGACGGACGGCAGCCGTGTTGGACAAATTAAAGATGGGCAGGAGCAGCACTTCGACCGAAAGCCACCGTGTATCCCCTTGTTGTAAGCTAGACACGTCCCTTGTGTGTCTGTGACGAAAACCGGGTTCGGAGAGAGCAGCGTGGCAGGTGCTCCGGTAAATTAATCTTTAGCAGATAAACTCGGGCATGTGTTGGATAGACATGACGGTGTTGCCGCTAAAGCAGCCGCGCCACCGTTGCTAACGTTTGCACCGAATGAATCCGCTCGAAATGTTGCTTAGAAATTTTGATGAAAGAATGTCTGTGATTGTTGCTCAGATTAACAAAATTTGAAACTATTCGAATTGTTACTCCCAAAGTCGGCTGCTAGAAAATATGCGATCGCTACTCAAGTTTACAAAAAAAGATTGGAAAGGACCACGGTGGGAATTCTTACAGAGGTGGGACTTTATTTTGGAGTGGAAATCCTGGGGTTATGGGTAGAGGAGCTTGAGGTAGTTGATGGTGGCTGAGCGCCGATATGTGTGGACGAACTGAGCATTGCGGAATATTCAGAAGGTAGATCTTTTTAAGCCTTTGGGAGGTTCATTAAACTGTAATGTCCGCAAACACGATACCCGAACACGTTGGACTACAAACGCCATTAGTGAGACGTCCGCAACGCAATGAAAATCAATTAATTTCCATTATAACACGGCGATTCAACGATGCAGCTAAGTCGCTAATTGAAGACATCGCAATTGATCACGACTCTTCCTGGTCGGAGTCACATGTCCAAAGTTATACACAGGTGAAAGTCATTCAAATTTAATTGGAAAAATGACCAATTGTCTTTGACAAATTGCAATTGTAACAATAAAAACTACTCGGCTAAAACTAATCGATAAGATTTCTTTGAGAGATACTGCAAGTGATGCGTAGCTGAGCGTCACGTATGGAAATTCCTCCGTGTAATAATATGCTGTGGATTCAATCTTAAACTTTGAATCGTTTCCCATATTGCAATCCGTTTTAAAGTTGAGTTCATGACTTCAACATTATCCACGATTGCTTTACTTTAGAATTTCGAATCTGATCAGTTTACTGGATTACTGGATTCATCTTTCTTGGAGTTCGATTCATAACTTCAACAATAGCCGCTTGTTTATTATCTTTACAACGTAATTTGACTGAAATACGGTCTAACTCAAAGACTTCCAACTTCTGAGCGATATCCAGAGAGAGAGAAAGAGAGACAGACAGACAGACAGACAGACAGACAGGACAGAGACAGAGACAGAGACAGAGACAGACATACAGAGACAGAGATAAGAGACAGATAAAAGAGAATATCAGAAGAAATGTTTATCGCCACAATCATCTTTTATGTATTTATTGCGCCAAGTTATGAAAGCCTTGATCGAACAGTGCACGACCTCTGCATGGACCAGTGAACCGTACAACTGACGCCTCATCGACCTCTGGGGGTGACTTCTTCGTTTCGAAAAGCCATTCATCTGTGGCTAATCTACTGCGGTATCATCACATTTGCAGTTGCTGTTTCGTGTTACGCATGACTTCCCGTGTAAACAACATTTGAGTCATTTATCGAGCGTAGCGTGACAAATCTGTAGAATGGACCCAATCGATCAATTTTCCGTCAATGCTTATTTGCTTCCCGGAATGATAAGGGTCGCTATCCAACGCAATCGAGGCTGAAGCTACATCATCTTTATGTTTTGATGGCTCGGATTGGCATTGACGAGAATGCCCGTAGAATTGGGAACAATCGCCTTGGCCATGCGTAGATCCTCTAAGCCATAACAAAATTATTAATGACTACAGCGAGAAAAATTCGACCTTCTTCAATTACTTAAGAAGTTCGAAAGTTTTGCCGCTGAAATGATTAGTTCTTTTTGTCATTCTTTTGAATCTATCTCGTAACATGCGTCGTAGTAAAAAACGACAACAGCAACAGCAGAAGCAACAACAATAATAATAATAATAACAACAACAACAACAACAACAACAACAACAATAATAATAATAATAATAATAATAATAATAATAATAATAATAATAATAATAATAATAATAATAATAATAATAATAATAATAATAATAATAATAATAATAAAAGTAATAATATTTATTAGAAGAGGAAGAAGGAGGAGGAGGAGGAGGAAGAAGAAGAAGAAGAAGAAGAAGAAGAATAAGAATAAGAAGAACAAGAACAAGAGGAAGAGGAGGAGGAGGAAGAAGAACAAAGAGGAGGAGGAGGAAGAAGAAGAAGAAGAAGAAGAAGAAGAAGAAGAGGAGGAGGAGAGGAGGAGGAGGAGGAGGAGGAGGAGGAGGAAGAAGAGGAAGAGGAGGAGGAGGAAGAAGAGGAGGAGGAGGAGGACGAGGTGGAAAAGGAAGAAGAAGATGATGATGATGAAGAAGAAGAAGAAGAAGATGATGATGAAGATGAAGAAAAAGAGGAGGAGGAGAAGGAGGAGGAAGAGGAAGAGGAGGAGGAGGAAGAAGAAGAAGAAGAAGAAGAAGACGAATGCCAGCATACACCCATAAACACCAATGAATACCATTATCTTACTATTAGAAACATTTGAACGGATTCCCTTATCGGAGACATTATAGGCAACCGGCAGAACTTTCCAAAACAATGCGATAAATTTGAACAACGCGGGGCAACAAATCAATGAACGGAACATCCACGGAATAAATAAACAGGGAGAAGGAGGAATCGCAGGAAACAACCACCATAGATGAGGAATTGCGTTCAAGCCCAGCCACGGCAAAACTCGAGACAATATTAATGAATACTTCGCCCCGTTGTACGACGGCCGGCGTGTAGATCCTGCTAACCCAAAGACGTGAACATTCATTATCTGTGGTCTACAGCAGCCACGAGGAATAGTAAGTCCCGTGTAGTGTACGAGGAGATGGCCCGTATGGTTTATGAGTTATTGTCTGACAAATCCCCCGCAAGCCGGTGCAATCTTTGTAGGCCGAACGAAGGACGTTGTTGACCAGACGTGGACCAGCATACAGATGTGATGTACAGCACTAATTATATTCTGACGGGGGACTCTATGTAGTGAAGATGACGTTGACCACTTTTTAAAAAGCGACGCCAATACCACAGCCGTTTACTGACCGGAAACAAATGAATACTGAACATCCAGGTCAAAGTTTTATCTGAAAGCAGAAACTTTTCAAGACAACGTCCATTGTGTTGACCTTTTTAGAATTTGAGCTAACAGTTGACATTGCAAAGCACTCCATAAGTAGCAGCTATTGACGATAAATTGCTACCATCACAATTAAAACGAGAGACGTTTAGTTGTAAGAAATAAACAATATTGCAAAGCACTCTGGAAGCAACTAGCTACTGACGATAAATTGCCACAATCACAAATAAAATTATTTTAAAGAAATAAACAATGTTTAGTTATTAAAACTGCACAAATTGATCGGAAGCAAATAACTGCGACCTATATAATAGTAGGCCTATGCACAAACATTGACGCTCATATGCGCTGTTTCAGTTGTTAGAAAAAGAGCTGGGGTCGATAATTTTAGAGATGACCACAGTTACTGTAGGCCTTGACGAACGCAGGTAAAACTCTAATGTTGTTAATACATGTTGCACACGATACAAATCAATGAAAGAGGCATCCGCCTCGTTTTTAGAGATTACCAAAGCACACGCAGTCAGGCAAAATATAATGATGTTAATATCTGCTGCACACGAAACAATATCTCATGAGTCATGAGATATTTTAGTTTTCTGATTCACTGATATTTTTCAGTTGCTTAGCTGTGTGAGGGATTAAAAGAACAGCTGGGGGGGATTGAACCACAATCCCCGAGAACTAAATACTGCCTGTATAAACCGCTGACAGTATCCTGAAACATTTGACGTTCCGATAAAATTCATCTGACAAACAAACCTACTTTTACTACATGTAGCATGCTTTTACATTCTTAATCGTAATCGAAAACTCCACATTTCTAAAGAGCTACCGTACTCGAAAGCCAAGCGTAGGGCACCAGCTTATTCCCGAGCGTTGCGTCGTTGTCTGCAGTTGCCCAGTGGAGATCCGAGTCCAGAGAGGTAATTCATTTTTGGTCTGCGGCGTCGTTTGACCAAAAGCGCGGAAACTGTGAGAGTTTCGAAGTGCCACAAAACTTACTGCACCTATTGGCATAATTACAATCCAACCTACATTAAATGCCGTGACCAAACATACAAGACGTCTCTTTCGGCGGGGTGTGACAGTCTCCAGCGACCATCACTCATCGTTGCAGTCAGCACTAATTGTACGATAATAGTTCTAGAGTTATTTAGCGCCAATGTTTTCCCCAAACGTCGTTAAGGCCACTTTCCGCCCGACCTATTCGTCCACCGATCCATCTTTCAAGGCACACTCTCCATCGCTGTAATACGTCAATATTTCGTTACCTAAGTGTCGTCTAAAACACCGGAATCCCCAGTTCGCGAATACATGTATCCTCAGTCTGTAGCGTTGCATTGCCTGCCTTCAGCTGTGGTCTCGTGCCCGCCCCAAGCGTTGAATAATTGAGGACGGAGAATATTTTATGGCGCACTGGGTGTTGTAGGCACAGCAGCGAAACTGCTGTTGTAGAATTTTTGTTGTTTCTGGGGGATTTGGAGTTAATCTACGTCCTTCCACTTTGAGTCGACATTGCTGGACTCTTCACTCTCCTGGAGGCCTTGAGGTTGGCATTCTTAGAGGACGTGCGTTCAAACTCTGAACTGCATTCTCCACTGCGACTGGCGCCAGTATGACTATCTTTTAGGGCTTTAGGGCTGTGGAAGTTAACGATTAATTAATAGATTAAACGTTAATTAATTTTAACGATTAAATTCATTTTTAACGATTAAGCGGTCTATATTCGATAAGGTGCCCCGCTATTATAGCCCTTGTGGTTGAAGGAAGACATTTGAACTGAAAAACGTAAACAGGACTAGTACTACTAATTTGAACAAAATTTAATAACTACTAACTAGCAATAAATATTAATAATACTATTAAAGTATAAACAGTGAATACAGTGTTAATTTTGTATTTGTCATTACTTATTGGGGAATACATTTAATCTATGGCTGCGATAGTTAACGATTAATTAATCGTTAATTCTTAAATAGTTAAATATTAAACTAATTTTAATCGTTAACAGCTCTACTATATTTCGTACTACGAATAACCATGAATATTCACAAACACGTCGTGACCTTCACATGGCTATTACCACTCATCACAAATCCAATCACCACCGCGTGACCACCGCCATGTTTGGCAGCAACTGACAACGAACTGTCCGGGATTTCCACGTGCCTGTCCTGTAAGACCCCAGAAATTGGACAATCAACCACTGTCGCCAAGGATATCGGGTAAAAAGTCTTCTTAAATCGGGTAATAAGCTTCAGGTCTTCCTTTTGTTCCTATCAAAGAACTTTTTCTGTTTCTTTTAAATGTAACTACAGGATTTGTAATGTTCTTTTGTTAGACTAAAAAATATATTAATTGATTGATTGATTGATTGATTCATTCATTCATTGAATACGCGCTACTATGGGTCGCGGTAAGGTCGGTCATTATTTTGACCTATCAATTTTACTCTCGACCTGCCTCATGACTTGCCTACTTAGACGTACTGCTGTGTAGAATTCTTTGGAATTTTTAATATCTTCTTTACATTTTAAAATATCAACATCTGTCCCATAAGATCACTAGTGCACTTATTAGATCTAAACGACTGTTTTTAAACTTTTTTTAAATCTAGTATATTAATATTATAGAAGTCTATGTTTTAAACTCTAAATTGAAGTGCTTAAGTATAATTCTTTGCCGAAATTTGTGGAAATAAATATATTAGTTTGTCGTCGTATACTCAAACATTAATTTCGTCGACCTGCTGGAATAACTCCCATGACCCTGACCTGCTGAAAATTGTATAGCTGGCGCCGCCACTGAGAATACGTCACCTTTGCAGCATCAATTGTCTACCATCGAACTCGCCATTCTTCGAATGGTTTATCGTCTTGAGACGAAGGTCAGAAGCGCTCATTGTAGCTACGTTGTAGCCTTTCCTGATCCGGGGACAATTGTGTTTTACGTCCACTGTCTATTTTGCCAAATGTGCGCGTTTGTCCTGCATTAATAAAAGGCTACTAACTTATTTACCTACTTACTTAGCTTACTTACTTACGTGACATAAGTGACCACTTTAGCATTCGTGACCACACTTGACTATTCTTGACCTTGATGACTATGCATGAACACGAATAACAATCGTGACAAGCATGACCATGAATGATAATCATGACCCTGAATGACCAATCATGACTAATCGTGATCGCGCACGGTCACTCATGACCATGCGTGTCCATCACGCCTACTCATGACAAGCAGTGAATACGCACATTCACCAAGACAAATATAAGAAATCCTTAAGTGTACATCTGGGCACTTTTTAAAAGCCTCTGGAAAGACTCTTTTGTTTCATCAATAAATAGCAAATAGCCTCCGCTCCCTCCCCAACCTAGAAAAAATATAGATCCGTAACGGTACATGAAAGCTTCGTAAGACTCTAGTTTTAGAATCGTCAAAGAGAACGCTTCCTATAAACAAATCCAGTAAAGATCTTCTTGTCTTTCTTCTGTCTAGGACATCTTTGCAGAGGGCCAGCCTGGACAATCAGCTCCCAGTAGACGAAGAGAGGGTAGGGTGGATCAGCCGACTGCACAGACAGGCAGGCAGCTGATAGGTAGAGTGAGGGAGGAGGAAGAGGCAAAGAGGATGTGGAATAGTAGAATGAGAGAGTAAGGAGACACAGAAGGAGGAAAGTACACGAGGAGAGGAGGAAGAGGTGGAAGAGCATGAAGATGAATTGGAGGAAGGAAGAAATAGGAAGGCAGGGAGGACAACGCAGAATGTAAAGAGGAAAGGAAGGAAGAGGAGGCGAAAGTCAAGAGAAATTTGAGGAATAAGAGGAAGAAATGAAGAATAAGGCGAGGAAGAAGTTTAGAGGAAGAAGAAGATTGTGACGAGTAAATAAGAAATATGAGAATGAACAGGTGAAGAAATGAAAAGGAATACAAGGATGAAAACGAGAAAGTAAATAGAAATATAAGGAAGAGTGTCTGTTAGACACTAAAGGCGCTGTATTAAATGTCTCGCTGCATGCATACATTCATTCATTCATACATACATTCATACATACATACATAACATACATACATACATATTTATATATATGCATACATTCATACATACATACATACATACATTCATACATACATACATAACATACATACATACATACATACATATATATATGCATACATTCATACATACATACATACATTCATACATACATACATAACATACATACATACATACAAACATACATACATACATACATACATACATACATACATACATACATACATACATACAAACATACATACATACAAACGTACATACGTACGTACGTACGTACATACAGGAACTCAGGAAGAGTTTAATAAAGGAAGTATTATAACTAAGAAAAGACGTTCATGAAATAGCCAACGTAAAAACGGATTGAGACACGATCTCTTTTCTCCTTTTAACCGCTTTCCCCCCCCCTCCTAACCCACTAACCAATTGTTGCTCAAGGTTGAGTTTGGCAACGACGGAGCACCTGTTCCCTGGTAGAGATCTCGCATTCCAATTACGTCATAAAGGACGCTGCCTCCTACGCAAACTCCACTCATCTGCGGATAAAGGCAAAGTTAAAACAGTTGAGTCGACGATGGCATCAATTTATACCGGAGATAACCCGTTGGATTTGCTTTAGCTGTTATTAATATCGTTGGCGCGATATAAATGTCGATTTTATGGTGTATACGGAGAAACCGGTCATGTATATAACGGCGCAGGGCAGAGTATAGGTCTAGCGAAAAAATCTAACGCTTTCATGACCGATCATCGATGCAAGCTTTTCTCGAGACCTATATTGTGATAAATGGTTGCACAGACTTATATATGACATGAATGCTGACCTAGAAATACAGTAATATACAGTATATATAATTATATATATATATATAACCTAGAGATACAGTGATATATATAATATACATATAGCGCCACGATAAGAACAGTCATGTGCTCGCATTCCATGCCTCTGCCCCAAGGAATGGAATCGACTGCCACTCTCTCTTCGTGGATCAAATTCGCTTCCTTCCTTCAAAAAGCGACTCAAAACTCACTATTTCTCCTTGGCTTTCAAGCACTTGGATATCTAACTGCATCTTCTCTTGGCGGCTAACTATCCGCGCCTCATGCAGATTCACATTTCGGTGACAGTGGGCGCGTTACAAATTTAATAATAGCAATATATATATAATATTATATATATATATTCATATGTGATGGCCTATGCACTTAATATATAAACAGTAGGCCTATATATATGTGTAATAAATGTATATAAAATTATTATGTCAATATATGACACTTATAAGCAATTGCCCATACAATATTACATAATTTGCTATAGTATTACTACGTAATGCTAAATAGCGCTGCAGTAATACTATAATAGTATAATATATATTGTTTTCTATAGAGTAATACCATAGAATATAATAATAATAATAATAATAATAATAATAATAATAATAATAATAATAATAATAATAATAATAATAATAATAATAATAATAATAATAATAATAATTCTTTACTGAAGGACAAACGCACTGCGCTGTACAATGTAGATGTTATAACGATTAAACAATTCACAAGAACACAAATTACAGAAGACATAAATCAACAAATATGCAATAGTATATTTATTAAGGGTGTGGATGTATGCAATACATAGATATAAATAATATATATATATATGACATGTATATATAAGCCATTAGGGTCGTGTATGACGTGTGCTTATATATGGTTTTGATTACACGGGTTGAGGCTCTGGCTGACCACTGTCCACTGTCGAAGTGACCAAGCGTGTACGTTTGCGTCCAGCGTGGTCATACGATCGATGGACTTGAGGCTATAGGTAATTAGGAAGGAAGGACGAGAGCAGAGGACGACCGACAGAGAGGAAGTAGACGAGGAAGAGGAGAAGGAGGAAGAGGAGGAAGAGGAGGAAGAGGGAAAGAGGGGAAGAGGAGGAGGAAGAGGAGGAGGAGGAGGAGAAGGAAGTGGAGGAAGAGGAGGAGAGGAGAAGAAAGATGGGGAGGAGGAGGGGAGGATAAAGAGGAAGAAGAGAGGATGAGGAGTAAGAGGAAGAGAAAAAGAGGAGGAGTAAGGGAGGAGGCAGAGAGAGAGAGGAGGAGCAGAGAAGGAGGAGGAAGAGGAAAAGGAGGAGGAACAGAAAAAGATGGAGGAGATGGGTCGGAGGACGAGGAAGAAGAGAAATAAGAAGAACAGGAGGAGGGAGGAGGAAGAGAAGGAAGAAGAGGAGGGAAGAGAAGAGAAGAGATGGAGGAAGTGCGTGTGAAAGACGAGGCAGAAGAAGAGGAGGAATAGGAAGAGGAGGAGGAGGAGGAGGAGGAGGAGGAAGAAGAGGAGGAGAAGGAGGAAAACCAGGAGAATGTGAAGGTGCAAGACTAATTGGAAGAGGAGATAGAATAGGAAAAAGAGGAGAAAAGATGAAGTAGAGGAGAATATATTTTTGCATCAGGGCGATGTAGAAGAAGAGGAAGAGGAAAAGCAGGAGGTCATGGAGACAAAATGGAGGAAGAGGATGAAGAGGATGAAGTGAAACAGGAGAGGAGGATAGCTTCTACAGAAGCACGGCAATTGTGGTCATGCAACTCCAGCCAGAGCAGTGGAAGCAGGAAGATAGGGAAGAACGTGAGGGACAGTATGTAGGCTGAATTCGTGCTCAGACTGAAAACATCGGCGTTAATAACAGCCGACTTAAGTTAACAACAGCTTGAAATGGACACAGCAACATCTTAGGGGCATTTGGCACGAGACCTAACCCAATATTAAATACCTTTTTTAAACTGACCATGGAGACAACCATTAAGGTTCTTTTTGGAAGAAATTACCTAGCTATTCCATAATGAATTCCATCATGAAATCCGTCATTTGTCACGAACACCGTCATGGACATAAACTCCTTATCAACTCCAGAATTAATTAACTAAAGAAAAGACGGGTCAAAACCCTGGTATGGAGTGTGGCACTGTATGGGTCAGGGACCTGGACCATCAGGAAAGAAGAGATTAAGAAATTAGAAGCTTTTGAGATGTGGATCTGGAGAAGGATGGAGAAGGTGAGCTGGACAAAGCATATAACGAATGACGAGGTGCTACAAATGGTTGATGAAAAACGATCGCTAATAACAACAATAAGAGAAAGACAGAAGAACTAGGTGGGGCACGTATTAAGAGGAGACTCCCTCCTGAAAGAAATCATAGAAGGGAGAATGGTAGCGGAAAGAGGGAGGGGAAGACCAAGGCAGATGATGCTTGGGTGGATGGCCGACGGATACAGCGAATTAAAGGAAACGGCACAGCACAGAGAAGAGTGGCGTCATTGGAAGTTGGAACCTGCCGAAGGGCAGAGAACTTAAAGAAGAATAATCTCCGCCATGGACTCTTTGTCCCTACACCTCTGGCGTTTGAAGAAGACCATTTTGCTCGATCGTGGTTCTATGAAGTTCCTCTGGTGATATTTCCTTCAAGTGGCCCTATATAATTCCGATCCTTAAAGCCGATAATCCAGCATTCTTTCTTTCTGTTGTCATGGTAACAAGGTCGCAGGGTCACGCAGAAGCGTCAAAATAAGAAGAACCTGACAAAAATAAAAACGTGTGACTTTAAATGGCCTGGACATGTTTGTTTCTTATTCTCGGTCGCTGAAATTTCGATTTCAGTGTACCGACGTTTCAGATGACATTTCCCACGATCTGCCCCGAAAAACAAGCAAATATAATCGACCTTCTTTTTCGTATACCTGCCATCCACTGTCTGCGTGTGTGTCTCTCTTTGTCTGTCTGTCTGTCCGTCTCCCTCCTATCAACACCGTAAACACACTCATAAGCGCTCATAGATCAAACCCTTTCAGAGCGATACCTTCGACGTAATAATTATCCGATAGATAGTTCGTAACTCAATCCAATCCATCGGTTCATTGTCGTATTGACATCTGACGATAACACTAATAATTATAGCTGTTTTCTCTCTGTTTTTCTTCTATGTGAAAAGTTGCGGTCTGTCAACTTTCTGTTTTCAATAAACGAAATTATATCCGGTTTTAAATTGAAAATCGTCAGTTGTTGCGGCGAGGCAACGTGGGACATGAGTTGGAACTTGGAAGCCTTGAATCTTGGAGTTCGAGTTCGACGCTGCAGTGGTTAGAGTCTAAAAGTCTCTCCTGCTTTGGCTGAAGTTTCACGGCCTTCCGTTTTGAAGGAGATCGCTGCTAAGATGTCAGGAGCTGTATTGATCTGTTTTCCAAGTGTCCGCACTCGACGGATGGGTGAGATGTAAGTGGACGCCATTTGGTCCAATTAGCATTTTCCTTTCCTATCTGTCTATATGCCTATCTGTCTTTCTGCCTGTGCGTCTGTCTATCTATCTATCGATTTGTCATATATATATATATATATATATATATATATATATATATATATATATATATCTAACTATGCGTCTGTCTATCTGTATTCCTGTTTGTCTATCTAGCTATCCATCTGTCTGCCTGCCTGCCTGTCTGTCTGTCTGTTTATCTATCCATCCATCCATCCATCCATCCATCCATCCATCCATCCATCCATCCATCCATCCATCCATCCATCCATCCATCCATCCATCCATCCATCCATCCATCCATCCATCCATCCATCCATCCATCCATCCATCTATCCATCCATCCATCAATCCATCAATCCATCCATCCATCCATCAATCCATCCATCCATCCATCCATCCATCCATCCATCCATCCATCCACCCATTAATCCATCCATCCATCCATCCATCCATCCATCCATCCATCCATCCATCCATCTATCTATCTATCTATCATCCATCCATCCATCCATCCATCCATCCATCCATCCATCTATCTATCCATCTCCATCCATCTATCCATCCATCCATCCATCCATCTATCCATCATCATCTATCCATCCATCCATCCATCCATCTATCATCTATCCATCCATCCATCCATCCATCCATCCATCCATCCATCCATCCATCCATCCATCCATCCATCCATCCATCCATCCATCCATCCATCCATCCATCCATCCATCCATCCATCCATCCATCCATCCATCCATCCATCCATCCATCCATCCATCCATCCATCCATCCATTCATCCATTCATCCATTCATCCATTCATCAATCTATCTATATATTTATCTATCTACCTGTCTACTTGTCGGTCTGTCTATCTAATTAGGCCAAAAGATCTGTGTATCTGTCTGTATGTCTATCTGTGTATCTGTCTGTCTGTCTGTCTGTCTGTCTGTCTGTCTGTCTGTCTGTCTGTCTGTCTGTCTGTCTGTCTGTCTGTCTGTCTGTCTATCTATCGATCGATCTTGTGGTGAGTGCATGCTACAAAGTTGCGCCAATTCTGAGTTATTTCGTAGAATTTGTTTTCACCCAAAGACCTTTAAATCCCAGTTCCATTCTGATTTTAAATCTACACACAATATCTACGCTCATCAAATCTTCTCAGAACGACATTGTTTTTTCCAAACGGGGTCAGGCCGAACCCTTTTTCAATAATCTTCAATGACCTCATTTTCAGAGAGTCGCCCTTTCATTCAGTCCAAACAGATAA
The DNA here is from genome assembly GCA_020284085.1 of Aporrectodea caliginosa. NCBI lineage: Eukaryota > Metazoa > Annelida > Clitellata > Crassiclitellata > Lumbricidae > Aporrectodea > Aporrectodea caliginosa. The sequence continues at coordinate 149,508 of JACEVL010000582.1, forward strand.
CCTATTTCGAACTCTAATCAAACAGTACAGACTGATTGGTGAGATGTAAGTGTCTAATAATATATATCGTCGTTTAATAAAACAGACTGACAAACCGCAGTGAGTTACATAATGGAAAGGCAGACAAATCTAATATAATTTTATGGGGTATAGTTGCTGAGGGTTCTTTACCGTTCATTGAAAAGCCTTAACTAGAGTATGTATATGCTACCGTAATTTATAAAGAATTCTAGGTATAAAATTAATATTGAAAAAATTAAAACTACTTTGTAAAAGTAAGCTTTTAATAATGCAAGTCAAGCGCTCACACTTAAAAAATAGACAGTTGGTGTAAAAAGTTACTGTCGTTGGGTGAGAAAAGCCCAACATTATTAGCAGCTAACTATGAGCGCTTCGGACTCTTTCTTCAAGTTGGTAAACTGTTCGAAGAGTGGTGAGTTAATTATTGATAGCCCATGCTGCAAAGTCTACTATTGGAAGTATAGTGCCCGGTAAGACTAAACCCACGCATATTTTTGGCAGCAGATGCTATATCACTGGAATCTTCATAGTCCAGTTCTGAAGAGTTACAGAAGAAGCACGAGGAAATTCCGGACTGTTCGTTTTTTATAATAATCTTTATTAATTCAAACTGACAATTACGCAGTATGATTACGATTCAGTATGAACGGATGATCACAAGTTATTACAGGAGTCGAATTTAACTGTATTCGGCAGCCATGCAAGGCGCCCATGAGCGTCCTACATCTCATTTTTACGAACGCGCCATCTCGCGAATGATAGGCTGAGTGGACGTTTTTGGAGGGTGCGGGAAGCGATCCCGCTACCTACTGCTCTTCACGCCACTGATGTCACCACTACACTATGGACCCCCCCTCAGTTGTTACCAACCAGATGGCGCCGGTCATGCGGTGATGATTTTAGACGTGTCTGAAGAGTCTTTTCTCTTACTTTCACCGCTCTATCTCGTCTGCGTAGTTTCCATCGATGCTTCTTCATCTCAAGATTACTTTGCCTGCACGAACGACCATGCGGTTCGTCCATTACCATATTTCTTCTTTCTTCGAACAGTTCGTTGAGAAAGATGAAAAGCAAACTTTGCATTTTGAACGTATGCGTCTGAGTCCGAACAATTTCATCAGAAGAGGAGAACGGCGTTCGAATACAAAACCTTTTTCGGAGAGAAAAGGTTTGTCACTGCTGGAAAGATACTGCATTGAAATCCATCGCCTTCTGCTACTCTTGTATATTTGTATATTTGTATATTTGTATATTTGTATGAATGCATGTGTCTGTGCATTTATTCACTCATTCATTCACTCAGAAGATTTATATAGCGCCCCTTCTAAGATATCTACTCAGAGACTCCCCATGCAGTCCAACTCCGTCGATAAAGAACAGTTTTCAGACGTAAAAGGTGTATGCACAGTTCTTAGATAAATTCATGTAAGTATGCTCACATGTATACAGAAAGTGCATGCATGTAGGTAGCTATCTATGTATGTCTGTATGTATGAATAATTGAATATATGTGTGGGACGTGCGTGTATGTATGTAAGTTTGTATGTATGCATGCATGTATGTATGTGTCTGTATATGTATGTATAAAGGCTTACAGGAGAAGCACATGGAAATTGATTGATTGATTGATTGATAAATGTATGTGTGTGATGTATGTAGGCATTCATGCATGTATGTATGTATGTATGTATGTAAGCATGTATGTATATATACATGTATGTATGCATGTATGTATGTATGTATGTATGTATGCATGTATGTATGTATGTATGTATGTATGTAAGTGTATGCATGCATGTATTCATGTGTCGCATATATGCATGTGTATTTATGTATTTGTATGTATGCATGTATACACGTGAATGCGCGCATGTATATATATATATATATTATATATATATATATATATATATATATATATATATATATATATATATATATATATATATATATATATATATATATATATATATATATGACTGTGGATCTGATATTTGACATATAGCTTTTTTTAGGAAATTATCGTAATTAACAGTGCACAATTCGAAACCGCAAGATTGCGGTACACACAAGACAGACTTCTAAGCGGACATGAAGACCTACAGGCAAATAGTCAGACGGATCGCAAGTGGAGCCAATAAGAGGAATTCTTCTAAGACCTTCTGAGTCGGCACCAGCGACAATAGAACAGAATGACAATGGCAATAATACTTCTAGTGCCATCAATGGATTACAAGACACGAGAGATTAAAGAGAGCCGACGACGTGGAACACGGCCTGTATTAGTTTGCTGGCCGAATTATTTATGTGTGTGTGTGGGTACAATGTAATTGCAATCAGAGATTTAAAATAGCAGCTCTTCAAGACAGACTCAGCCGAGTCGCTGCTGATCTATCGTCAAAAATCCAGGATCAAATAAACTGGGTGTCAGGCGCTTGCGGAACAGAGGTTAAGAAAAATTGTTTCGGCTTAACGACACTTTTTCATATCGAAGATGATTATTAGTGTCGGAGGCAGAAAGCAACCTCGTACTCCACGTTTAAATTGCGACCGAGCCACCCGCAGTAAAGATCCGAGAAATTAATCTCTGATAAACCGACCCGACCGGGAAGCGAACCCGGGGCGCCGGCGTGACGAGCGGGCACCAACCCACTCGGCCACTCAGGATCTCTGAGAGGTTAAGAAAAACCGAGTAGGGCATGTTGTAGGGACAAGGAGACCGATTCCAGAATATTGGACGTGCTACGGCGTGGTATTTTCTGTGCTACAGAGAGGGGCACGATTAGTTAAATTGATGATGGATTAGAATTTGAATTAGCTACTGAAATTTGCTAATCGATTAGAATTAGAATTAGCAAAATCTTGTAGCTAATCGATTAGCTACTGGATTACTTGCGATCCGTCTGACCCCTTTGGATTGACCTTTTGATATGTGCATTTATCTACTGGAATTGGTTTTTTCTTGAATTTGTACTGATTACTGTGATCTTATGGTATTTGATGCTCTGTCAATAAATGGCTTACTTACTACAAAAAGATTAAATTAGAACTAGTTGTTTGTCTAATTGATTAGATAATTAATCAATTAGTTAAATTGCTAATCGATTAGAATTAGAATTAGCTGTTTATCTAATTGATTAGCTAATCGATTATTTAAATTGCTAATCGATTAGAATTAGAATTAGCTACTGAAATTTACTAATCGATTAGAATTAGAATTAGCAAAATCTTGTAGCTAATCGATTAGAATTCGAATTAGCGGTTTGTCTAAACGATTAGCTAATCTGTTAGAATCTAATTGATTATTTGTCCATTTTTGATGTGCTGCTCAGTGGAAATTCGGGTTGGGGAACAACAACCAGGTCACTGTGTGCAAGAGAACAAAGAAATCAACATCAAAGAATGGATGAGACCGTGACACACAGCTCTCTGAGATCATGAATCACAGCCCACAAGGCAATTACTTATATGCATTTTGATCTTATACGCTATGCGTTTGTGCATCGCAATCTCCAATAACAACACCATGGCCATGGCACCACGGAAGAAGAAGGGTTCGTTGGAAAGTTTTAATAACGTGCGGGGGCGCCGGTAGAGGGCCGAATGACGTCATGGGAAGCAGCGTCCTCTTGTGATCTCGAGAGTCAATTGTCGTTGTAAAGACGTCATCATCAATTCGCTTCAACAATGCGCCGCATCAATTGCACAGGAAGCAACGGCTGCTGCTGCAGAATCAAAGGGATGCAATGCGTGCTACGATCGCTGGCGCTCCCGAATCAATCAGGCGTAAGAAATGTCTTAGATGTGCTTTCAGCAGTACATCCCGATTTCTTCTCTTCCCTTCACCTACCTCGCCGTTTCAACTCTAAACACAATCCACCTTAGCCCTCTGACTGTCTGCCTGCCTGACCCCTTTGGATCTTGACCTGGAACCGAGTTCATCCCGCTTATCGATTATGTTCTGACTGCGCCTGTGAATAAGCTGGTGCCCACGATTTCGCTTTTTTGGGCACTGTAGAGCTTTCGAGATTACGATTATACGATTAAGGTGAACGTAAGATCTACGCACTAATCCATCAGTAATCAGTAATCGTCAGTAATCTTTGTAGCGTAAAGCAATGAGAAGTGTACTGCTGGCTTTTCAGAAGCTTGGTCAGTGATATGTAATGTTATATCTTACCTTACAAAGTTGTGTGACGAATATTAACGCACACTGTCTCAGGTATTTATTTTCTGCTTAACGAAAATTTGTCATACCAAATTATTAGCGTCGCCCTCCTCCTTTATCGAAGCATGAAACTAGCACCACTCGAGTTTGAGGGAGTGTGGAGTTACACAATGTATTAGTAACCTAAATAGCTAAGTATAAAGGTGTCTTTTAGGAGCAAATACAGAAGTCGTTTGACGCAAATGCAGTAATTTGTCAGAGGTAAATGACAGTCTTGCAGAATCACCAGTTTTGATGATTGAAGTAGGCCTACACGAATGAACGTTGAAGGTAATAACAAACTAGACTCAAGTTATATCGTTAAGCAATGAGAGCAACATATCAAAATTAAATCAACAAGATCCAAGCACATAAATTGAGAGACAGACGGCAGACATGCAGACAGACAGACAGACAGACAGACAGACAGACAGACAGACAGACAGACAGACAGACAGACATGCAGACAGATACATAAGCAGAATGTCGTCTTTCACAAATCCTGAAGGACTGTTTGGTGGCGGGTTTCGTGTGTTGTGTGTGGATGTTCGATAGTGTATATAGTGGTTAGCCTGCTGGACTGTCAATCGAGAGGTCGGGGTTCAAATCCCCGCAAGGGCAGAAATATGGTTCGAGATTTCTATATATACTACTTTTCATTGAAACATTAAGTTGGCAAACCGCAACTTAGTACAAAAAGAAGAAACATATGTCTAATAGACTAATTATCTTCTACGTCCAATCTGGTGGGATAAGGTGCCTGATGATCTTACTGTCTAATTTGGTCGGGAGCTTGCTCTTGCTCCACTTGCACCCCTGCAAACTCAGCTAAAATGAGTACACCGACCGTATACTGTCGGTGGGAAGGTGAGACGGCGAGGGAGATGACTGGCCACCCGCCCTCATATGCCGAAGCGAAGTAAATGAAGTCGATAAAACGTCATGCTCATGGCTGCCTCAGGGTTAGCTTAAGGGACTACTCTTCTTCTTCTTCGTGTGCTGCGAGCTCCTCTTCTTTGACGCTTCGTAGTCCAGGAACTACGAACGTAGCATCAACTAGCAACTTTAGATGAGAATCCGTTCGATAGGCTCTTTATACGTGTCTGCGGCAGCTCTCCTGTCTCGACTTTCTAGTTATTTTCGATAACTGTTCGCTTATTAACCTTTCGTTTGATTACGATTTTAACTTCTTTGTCGTACTGGTAATCGTAATTGTAAACCACACATTTATGAAGAGTTACTCTATAGCTAAGCGCAGAGCATCA